>PVHP010017806.1:0-34019 GCA_004024765.1 Zapus hudsonius | reverse complement strand
GAGCACATGTATGCATCACTGGAAAGGTAAAACACCCCAGGACAAGCAGCAGATTCGTCCAAGAACAAATGGCCAGAAAGCAGTGGTAAGTGGAGGTAGGGGAGAGCTACTTATCAGCTCTGTGGTGGTGAGGGGGCATCTCAGACTGACTCAGGAAAGTCCAGAGTGACTGAGGGCACTGGGCCAGGCTCAAGGCTAAATCTACAACTCTGAGATAGTGGAGTATACAATTTCTAGAATTAATTTAAATTTTCTCCACTCCCAAGAAAGCAACAGTGCTGCACAGGCGCCATGTGTACATGTAGCAGGAATGGGAGGGGGGTGACAAGGTTGAACCCACAAGTAACTAAAGCCATGTGTTGGCAGTTGAAAGTTGCTCCAACATTTGTTGTATTTTTGTGCTTATTTCAAATCTCCAAAGGAAAGATTTAAGAAAAATAATTGTTACTTACACAGAAGGAAACGTGCTCACAATAATACCAAAAGTCAAATGATTAGAAGCAACAGCCCAAACTAACGTCTTGCTTTTCAGGCCACATGTCCAGCAACCAAGCCACAGACCATCCATTGATCATGCCTGTGTGGAGCTGCCTAATGGTAGAGGTCCAGGGCAGAGCCCAGCCACTTCCACTTAAAACGCTGGTTCTGCCCTCACCAGGTTCCCTTACAGGGGGACTGTGCTCTAGGGCCCTGCCCTTGAAGCGAAGCAAAGGTCGCTTGCCCCCCACCCCCCAGAACACAGGTGAGGCCCTGTACCCTGGCCTCAACCAAACAAGACAAGGCAGGGAGGGGAGAGACAGAGAGAGGGCAGTATTAAAGAAGCTGACATTAGCCAACAGAGGCTCAGCCTCCTGAATGGGGTTCCAGCAATGATGGGCTCCAGGAGGAAGGAGCCTGTGTGTCCCCTGCTCTGCCCAGCCAGATGTTTCCTCACCGTTGACTCTGTCAAGCCTCCCACAGACACGGCCAGCCCCAGCAGGACGTGGTACTGGTAGGTGGGCAGCCCCAGGAGCTGAGTGATGAGAGGGAAGGCCTGGGAGGGCGCATTCCAATTCACAGAAGCCACATCAGACCTGCAAGAAAGTGAGTTTCTCAAGGCCATGCTCAGAGGGTCTACAAGGGAGCCATGCCCTGACATACCTGGGAAACAGTCTTTCCAGTTCTCCTCGGTGGGGCAAGTGAGGGATGGGAGGGCTGTCAAAGTGCAACAGGGTCAGGAACACATGGGCTGCATGAGCACGGAACCGATCAATCTTCTCACTTGCCTGCTGCACCACGCAGCACATGACACGCTTACAGCTGCAAATCAAGGGCATTACCGTCAGGCTAGCCTAAGCATATTGAAGGCTTATTGTCAACAGCCGCTACAGCCACTTAGTGTCCTGCCTACCATTAACCTCCCAGAAGCCATGTGAATGCTGAGACGATCTTGGGAAGTTAGTGAGAACAAATCGCACGACAGGGGTGTGTGGCAGGCATGGAGGGTGAAGGATAAGGAAAGCCCAGGCTAAGAAGGGAGGAGAGGGATTAGGATGGTGAGCTGGGAGAGACAAACAAGAAGCTAAAAACCACAGACTGAGTGGCCCAACAGAGTTCAAGGCCACAACAAGGTAACAGAGGAGATGGGGACACACAGTAAGAAGTCCCCAGCTCCAGGAACTGGTTAAGTGATGATGACCTCATCTGGCAGGAATCTCAAGTGCAAGACCCCCAGCCTAGAGGCCATCCCAACCTCACCCTCCAAAGCTGGCTGTCAAACAGGGCAGCCCTGAGGGAGGACCAATGTAGGGGAAAGGGTTCATCAACATAAGACAGAAGGGAGGACCTCACAATCCACAGGCTATAGAGGGTCAAGACAAAGGCTGGAGATGCGAGCCTGAGAAGGCATGGGCCCCTGGGTGGCCCCAGCAGGTCTTCCCAAACACTCACATGTGGGCTTCAATAAGTGTGGGTTCTGTTCGTGCCAGCAAAAGTGTCAAGTCCATCAGACTGGTCATGGCAGCTTCACGGACCCTGAAGGACAAGGAAACATGTGAAGGTCAGTATGGGACAGGGATTCTAAGCCTTTGTTTCACCAACTATATCCATCAGGTCCTACAAAGAATCCACATGGGGCTCTTCCCTGGGAAAAAAATTTTCACAATACTAATGGCCACATGCAGGTTTAATTGCAAGAGGCCCAAACACAAGGAGATTTTCAGAGATTACAGAAATCTCACTTCACTGATACCATCAGCAAAACCCAATGCAAGCAGTTAGCGCCTTTATCAAGCGCTATGACAAGGGATGAGGGACATACTCTGGGTCTGATACCACGTCAAGCAAGGGGATTATGTGTAACACCTGAAGACACTGGACAGGTTGCAGCAAAGCTTGTGACAAGCACACAATCACAGGCCCCGCCAGTGAGAAGAATGTCCCCTGTGGCAAGGTAGTGCTTCCTATTTCTCCTTGAACAGATGCACGGAAAGAAACTGACCCGGGCTGAAGAGATGGATTAGCGGCTAAGGTGTTTGCCTGCGACGCAGTAGGACCTAAATTCAATTCCCTAGTGCCATGTAAAGCCAGATACACAAGAGGGTGTATGTGTCTGGAGTTCATTGTTCATTTGCAGTGGCTAGAGGCCCTGGTGCGCCCATTCTCTCTGCCTCCCTCCCTCCCCCCTCCCTCCCTCTCTCAAATAAATATTTTTTTTAAAAAAAACTGACCCTTGTTTGCGGAAAACACTGCAGCCTTCCCAGACCTTCTCTCCCATTACACAGAGCTGTTCATCATTAGCTCTCCGTACAGAAAGACTGCTGGTATAATTCTAGAGCAAAAGTGCCCTTTTGTACTTGGAACACGGGTGCACTCAGCCAGGGTCAGAAAGAAAGATATAAATCCTTGGTGTCGGGATCCCTGCTTCACCCACACTCTATGGGATCCACTGTTCCCACTGTGAGGCCCGTAAGTCCTGCTGAGGGTGAGCTCACAGACACAAGAGCAGTGCAGACCAGGGCTCAAGGTGACGACCAGGATAAGACAGGGGTCACTGGGTGCAAAGTATACTAGGGTACATGGGGAATCTGCAAAGTATGCCACAGGATGTGGTGGTTGGACCTGCAAAGTGTACTGGAGGACACAGGTAAGAGTGGAAATACAAAATGAGCCCAGGGATGCATGGGTGTTGGAGAGGAGGGAAAGACTCCTTCAAAGTGTGTCTGAAGATGTGGTGGAGGGTATACCTGTAAAGTGCACAGAACATAGACCAACAGAATTCATACAATGGAGAAGGGAAACAACCAAAGTACAAAATGAACAGATCTTCTGGACATGTCTGGCATACAGAAAGTGTTTGGGTTTTTGGAATATGTGGATCTGTGCAGGGTGGTGGCAAGCCAGGCAACAGGATGAGAGGAGAAGGGGTTAACTGGCTGGGCACCCAGAATGAGAAAAAAAAAGGCTGTATATCCCACACCTGGGGTGATATGCTGAGCCCTTCCTTTTAAGTTTTGATCACCGAGACAGCTTCTTCTATCATCCCACGTGCTTTCTCTACTCAGCCTGCAATCTGTTCCTCCAGCTCCAGGGATTGACTGCAAGTGAGGCACAAGCAGAGAGGCTGACTTGGTATGCAGCTCACATGACAGTGACTGTTCTCTCCCTCGCAGCAGGTGCTTCTGCAACTGGGCAGATACCTGCCCTACAGGGGGGCAAGGATGGCTGATTACACCTGGGGACTTCACAGCAGACGGCCCCCATGAGAGTGTCTGCCAGGATGTGACGCCTGTCACTTCAGGTCCTGGTTCCCATCAGGAGCCAAGATGATGGATAAATGGCTATGCCCCTGAAAACACTCTACCCAAGGCAGGGTTTCTGCAAAGCACTAGCCTCTTCTTGAGATGCCACATCGAGGGCCGTTCTCAAAATGATCTGGAACCCTCCTGTTCCTACACTGTCATTAAATCTAAGCAATAGAGGGCTGGGGAGGTGGTTCAGTGGTTAAGGCGTTTGCCTGCAAAGCAGAAGGACCCAAGTTCAATTCCCCAGTACCCACGTAAAGCCAGATGCACAGGGTGAACCATGTGTCTGGAGTTCATTTGCAGCGGCTGGAGGCCCTGGTGTGCTCGCTCGCTCGCTCTCTCTCTCTCTCTCTCTCTCTCTCTCTCTCTGTGTGTGTGTGTGTGTGTGTGTGTGTGTGTGTGTGTGCCTCTCTCCCTCTCTCTGTCTCTCCCTCTCAAATCAATAAATAAAATATTTTTTAAAAAAGATAAGCAACAGATAAATGAGAAAGTCCCCAACTAAGGTTCCCACAAGAGTCTCACAAGAATACTGCATTTTGTGAATCTGCCTTTCAGTGAAAAGAATGCTGAAGGGAGAAACAAGGAGCAGGGACACTGATCCAAGAAGCTCTTCACAACAGGAAGTGCAGCAGAGCCTGGAGAAGGATGATAGTCAGAAAAGCAGAAAAGTCTGCTCCAGTCATCCTGTCCATCCTCCACCTCAGGTCACTAAGGAGACAGCAGGGAGATTAAGCTGCAAATGCCATTCCTACCAGGCTCCCACGTCCCCTCTGCTGTCTGTGGTGTAGTCGCTCATGCAACCCAGCAGCGTGGCATAAACCTCAGAAACGTTCTCTCTGCACACGGCTTCACTGGGGGTACTCTCTGCTTTCACACCGACAGTCTGGCAAATCCTACAATTTAAATGTGCAAATTATATATTGGCACATGTCTATGGGCCCATCCTCACATCCCAATAGTCTGATGGGTCTTCCTGAGAGTAACATGCAACAAAGACCAGGAACCCCAGGGGCAGACTTGGGAGGTCACTCAGACACCGGTTTGCAGGCACTCCTTTCTCCTTGCCAGCCTCAAGTTGATATTATTCCCCAAGTCTATGTGCACTTTAATGTTTGTCTGATTTTTGCAGTACTGGGGATACAACCAGGGTCTGACACTGGGCTGTTCCTCCAGACCTCATGATGCTTTGGTTTATTTGGGACAGGGCCTAATGATGTTAACAGGGCTGTCCTCAAACCATTATCCCGTTTCCAAGGTGACTACTCGAGTGAAGAGGCATCCACACGACAGAGTTAATGCTCACTATTATTGTGACAACTTACACCCATCTCCAGGTGTTTAATGTTCACTATCTTAACCTCTGTGTCTGCTCTGCGACAGCCTGACAAATCCATGGTGATTACCTGGCCAGAGGCTCACCTTGAGATTGCCTTCAAGCTGTCCCTCCTGGCCTCAGCAAAGCTCACATCCTTGGGAGAGATGCAAGTGACTGCTCTAAGACCTTCGAGAACCTGGGGGTAACAGAATCCAAAAAGAAGTGTCAGCTACAAAGGTAAATACACTTTCTTGTTTTTGAGATGGTCTCATCATAAAGCACAGGCTGGTCTTAACTCAAGATCCTCCTGACTGCCTCACCAATAGTGAGGTTAAAGGCATGCACCACTGGCCAGGCGTGTACGCACGCCTTTAATCCCAGCACTTGGGAGGCAAGAGGTAGGAGGATTGCTATGAATCCGAAGCCAGCCTGGGACTACAGAGTGAGTTCCAGGTCAGTCTAGACTAGAGTGAGACCCTGCCTTGAAAAACCAAAAAGACATGCACCACTGACCTAGATGGAAACACATTTCTATTGTAGACAGAAGTGTGGTCCTATTGCCACAGGACACAGCCAAGATGGGCAGGACTTTCTTGGAAGCTACAGGTGCCATCTCCTCCACAAGTCTATACAGGACATGGCTCAACTTGAGAAAAATACCCAGGAATGCCCTCCCTCAGCAGCACTCTGACTTAGGCAACTGCTATGGATCTGGCCTCGTTGCTATGAGGTCTCCCTGTCTTATTACTCCAAGCTGGGACAGAAAATAATGGTATTCTGGACCCAAACAACAGGGCTGTGATTTCTTTAAGTGATAGTTCAATTCTAAAATCTGCTTCATGTTTATTGCTGTTTCAAGCAGATAAGTGTGGAAGGGGCAGCTTGTACAAGGCCTGCCTGTCCCAGGGATAGAGAAGTCCACCCACCACATCCCTAAAAGCTATTTGATCCTACAGGAGCAAAGGGCACCAACTGGATTACACAGATGCAGAAATGGTAAGCATCAGGGCCGAAGTAACATCTTGTGGGTGGACGGACAGGGCCAAGCCTGCTGTTTCAATTGGTGGAAGGAAATGCATGAGCATAATGGATAAAACAGGTGGGGGAAGGGAAAACATGGTCTCCACAGCTTAGAGCCTCCCAGGAGCACAGGATGATCAGGGGGTACAGATGTGAGTCAATGTGGTCACCCCTAGGAGAGATGAGGATCAGTGAGCCCATGATGTCAAAAGAGGACAGACAGTAGGGAGGGAGCAGGACACAACCAGGAGTAGACAGAACTGTATAAGGAAAGGATACTGAGGAAGGCAGAAGGGGCCTATCACCTGGGGTGAGGGCCTGAAAGCAGCTCAGGTGAAGAAATGGACAAGCCCCCACTTCTCAACTTGAGGGTTTCAATGACTGAAACCTGGTAGAGGAAATACCTCCTGGCCTTTTGAGATCAGAATGGGGGCAGGATAAGATGTCTGGAAAGTCCCACCCCACACAGTTACAGGGCAGATCATAGCCCAGGTGTTGAGGTAGGGTGTGGGATCTGAAAAGGAAGCAAAATGCCAATATGTGATGTGTCCTTCTGAGGAAAGGCCCACAGGACACTAGGATAAAATAATGAGCTGTCTGGCAGCCTCTGCTCACACCCAGCTTGCCTTCCGCCATACCCACAGACTGAGGCAGCAACAACTTCTTCAGATAGTGTCGTCCCCTGCCATAACCCTGAGCACAGCTCTACAGTATGTCCTGCAGGAGCAGGTTGGCCCACACTCGAAATCCAAGGTTGGCTGCCACTCCCTGGCACGGACACACATGCTCCATCCCTTCCCAGCCACAAAGGCATGGATTGATCCGGAGACACTGCATGACCTTACCTATACTTCTACAAACCTGCCCTGCCCTCCCTACGCCCTCAGGTTGCCCTTGGCAGACTTACTTGCTGCAGATGGCCTCTCAGAAGGAAGCCTGGGAGGGCACCCAAAGCTGAGGAGAAGCCACAGCGGGTCATTTCCTCTGGGCTCTGTAGCTCAGCGAGGTACTGTGGAATCAGTTTCTCTGGAAAGAAGGAAGGAATGTCAAGAGAGTGGCCGGCTGTCACTGTGCCCCTCAGAAATACAAGCAAGATGTATCAGGTAACTAGAATGACACTGAAACAGTCCAATTTTCAAAGTGGTAGATTTAGAGAGAGAGAGAGAGAGAGAGAGAGAGAGAGAGAGAGAGAATGGGCATGTCATGGCTTCCATCTGCCCATCGGCCCATTGATCCATCCATTCATACCCCCCCCTCTCTCCCTGTAAATAAAATAATTTTTTTTTAAATATTTCATTTATTCATTTTCAAGCAGAGATACACAGAGAAAGAGAGAGAGAGAGAGAGAGAGAGAGAGAGAGAGAGCACCAGGGCCACCACCTTGTGGGTCTGGCTTATGTGGGTCCTGGGGAATTGAACCCAGGGCCTTAGGCACTGGAGGCAAGTGCCTTCACCGCTGAGCCATCTCTCCAGCCCTAAAATAATTTTTTTAAGAAAGTGATATCCTCATAAATGATTCCATTGCAGATTGAGAGCAAACTTGGTTCCAAGCTGGATACTGAGGCTTCGGGACACTGTTGTGGAGCAGGAAGAGGAGCAGAGCACATAGGCAGTGCTTGGCAAGAGCACACGGCTGTGAACAGGATCCAAGGGCATGAAGGAGGAACAGGAACTAAGGGAGGAGGGTGCTCACATTAAAGGGAGGGGAGGAATTCTAAGAGAGGTGGGTAGCCAGTTATGTTCTTTAACAACGCAGCTCGGTGTGTATGTGTGGGGTGGGGAGAAGACCATCAGATACCACCACTGAGTCTTATCTGCCGAAACCAGAGAACTCTAGTCACCACTATTCAGTGCCAATAAAGGCTGGTGGGACATGCATACTCCCCAAACAACGCACTCCCATCCATACTTATATGTGGGGCAGAAAACCGCAAAGCACTCGACTGATACACATCAGAGTGAATTTACTTCAACAACCATCTGAAGAAATAGCATCCCATTATTTTTACAGTCTACTTGAGTTTCAGCATAGTTTCATTTATTTTCAGAATAAGGACATGACAAGATACTCTCTTATTAAAAAGTAAAACATTAGGGGACTGGAGAGAGTCCTCCGTCCTTAAAGGCACTTGCTTACAAATCCTGGTGGCCTGGGTTCAATTCCCCAGTACCCACATGTGATGGTTAAGTTTATTTGTAAACTTGATCTATGTAATAATCCACAGTAATCTTGGGTGGGTCTCTGAGCTTGCCTGCAGAAAGGATTGACAAAATCCTTTTGGGATTTTCGAGAAAGGAGGAGGTCCTTTCTCCAGAGTGAGTCCTTTCCCCCAGTGGGTGGGCTTTCCAAGGGGACTAAATATAAGGAAGCTTGAGGGGAAGGGAGGCTCTTCTTCCTCCCCTTGGCTGCTGGTGTTTGTTCGTGACTTGCACTCGCATCCTGCTCTCCTACCCTTCTTGGATATTGGAACCCAGTTTACTAGGCCTACATCGTGTACTGAACAGCAGCTGCTCCCCAGGGAGCCATTCAGGCCTTCAGTGCTGGATTGGGATTGCTGAGGCATCCAGTCACGTGAACTGAACAGCTACTGGTTTCTTCACCTATGGGCCCGCATATTGCTATTGTTGGACTGTCGTAAACTACCCCAATAAATTCCCTTTTACTAGAATCCATTCTATCAACTGTTTCCTCTAGAGAACCCTGACTAATACAGAAGTGTACTGTCACGATTTGATCCAGGTGTTACCCACAAACAAATGAATGTGTTCTGATTGATAGATCCTCAGTTGATAGAAGTTTGGGAATTAGAACCTTGCTAGAGCTGTGTTGTCAGGGGCAGACTTATGGGGTTTATAAGCCAGCTTCCCCTTGCCAGTGTTTGGCACACCTTCCTGCCGCTGTTTGCAGTGCTGTGGCGGAGGTGATGCCCACCCCTCTGCTCATGCCAGCATTTTTCCTGCCAGGATGGAGTCTCCCCTTGAGTCCATAAGCCTAATAAACCCATTCCTCCACAAGCTGCTTTTGCTTGGGTTCTTTCTGTGCAGCAACTAGAAAGCCGACTGCAACACACATAAAGCCAGATGGACAAAGTGGTGTGTGCACCTGGAGTCTGTTTGCAGCACCTACAGGCCCTGACACACCCATCCATTCATATTCATTCTCCCTCTCTTTCTCTCTGCAAATAGATAAAAATATTTTTTAAAAGTAAAAAAAAAAGCTGGGCTTGTGGTGCACACCTTTAATCCTAGCACTCAGAAGGCAAAGGTTGGAAGACTGCCATGAGTTTGAGGCCAGCCTAGAACTATAGAGTGAGTTCCAGGTCACCCTGGGCTAGAGTGAGACCCTACCTCAAAAAAAAAAAAAAAAGTTAAAACATTACATTATTATTCTACTTATAAAACAAACTAAATACAAAATAATGTTATTGCTATATAAAATTGTCTGTGGTTAAGGGACACTGTAAAACATGACTGATTTTTAAAAGTCTGCCAGAAGAACAGTTAGTATATTTTCATATTTTCATAAAATCACAGAACATAGATTTGGACTATTGCACAGGTAATTTCATATGCATATAAATAATTTAAATAACCTTAAATAGTCATCATATACTTTAGATGTGATAAGGAAATGCTATGGGCCAACTAACACAGCATGCAAATGTAATGTTTTTTTGTTTTGTTTTGTTTTGTTTTTTTGGTTTTTTGAGGTAGGGTCTGTCTCTAGTCCAGGCTGACCTGGAACTCACTATGTGGTCTCAGGGTGGCCTTGAACTCACGGCAATCCTCCTACCTCTGCCTCCTGAGTGCTGGGATTAAAGGCGTGCGCCACCACGCCCGGCAAATGTAATGTTTTTTAATCTAAAAAACAGTATTTGTGAA
Organism: Zapus hudsonius; assembly: GCA_004024765.1. Classification (NCBI taxonomy): domain Eukaryota; kingdom Metazoa; phylum Chordata; class Mammalia; order Rodentia; family Dipodidae; genus Zapus; species Zapus hudsonius. The sequence continues at coordinate 24,020 of PVHP010017806.1, read as the reverse complement.
CTTGATCCTACAAATGGTAGTACATGATGCCCTAGAAGATGGCTCACCATCAGCACAGTGGGTGGTGGCTGAAGTGGCAGACAAGTTCACACTGCTCTTATAAAGAGCAAAATATTTCTTTTTTAAAGTTCAACTTTTCTTTGTTTAATATTTTATTTATTCATTTTCAAAGAGAGAGAGAGAGATTCTGAGAGAGCACCAGGGCCACCACCTTGTGGTTCTGGCTTATGTGGGTCCTGGGGAATTGAACCCAAGGCCTTAGGCACTGGGGGCAAGTGCCTTAACCACTGAGCCATCTCTCCAGCCCAAGAGCAAAATATTTCAACATGTGAAGAACACATGGTAGCAAAATGTCACAGTGATATGAAAACAGTAAAACACATCTCACCATACAGCACAGTCATAAAATGAAGAAACAATGTGAACAAAACCCCAGAGAGGAAGCAGTCCGTCAGGGAGGCTGCAGCCAAACAATAAGCCAAAAGAACTTGAGAAAAGGTGTAAGAAAAGATCACTGCGGTGATGAAAATGGAGATGTAGGGCTGGAGAGATGGCTCAGTGAATCAAGTACTTGCTATGCAACTCTGAGTAAGTTCAGATCCAGGCCCCACATAAAGGGTGGAAGTCATGGCAGGCTTCTGTAATCCCAGGATGCCTACGCCAAGATGTGAGGCAGAAATAGAATTTCCTGGAAGCGCACTAAAGGAGGAGTAAACAAGAAGATTCCCTGCCTCCAACAAGGTACAATGTGAGAACTGACATCTAAAAGTAGTCCTCTGACCTCCACACGTATGCCCTGGCATATACGCCCCCCACCGCCCCCCCACAAACACATGCACACCAACACCAAATAAAAATGTTTAAATAAAGAAAATGAAGGTATGAAAGAGCAAGAAGACAGCAATGACGAGACAATGGAGGAAACAGCAGGAGAAGGACAGTGGCAGAAGCAGACAGGAGGGAGGAGCAGGAAAGAGAAGGAAATGAAACAAGGGAAAGACGGGACTGGCAGACACAGGAGGGGGCACATCAAAGACTCAAGGGGCTTCAACAAATGGATAAAGGAACAAACCAGAAGAAAGCAAGCATTTAAGGAAGCAGTGCTGAAGCAAACACACTGATTCTGCCAATGGAATAGCACTCTGCTTCAGGACCACTGGCCCAGCAAAGGTGTCGCACTTAAGCACCTTGTTAGAGATGGAAAAAATTCCTTGGATAGATATACTGGCCTAATGGATCCAAAGATGTGATTTGCCCTGCGCCCATGTGGCCCAGTAGGAGCTGTGTAAAGGCCACTGCCCAATGAATACTTCTCTCCCCACAGTCCTGGTAGGTTCATTCCAAAGGGGTATAGATACTGCTGCTTCCCCTTCCCAGCTCAACTCACTGGGCTCCACTCTATCCCCCATCTTCGCTATGGCTTCCTACTAGAGGCTCAACACATCGCTCACTCACCTTCAACACCAGGTCCTGCCTCCCCAGGCTCCTTTTTGTAGTATTCACTGCAGAGAGCAGCTAGAGCTGAGACAGCTGCCTCCTGAAAGAGAGGAGGATGTGAGGACACAAGGGCTCTCCCTGAAAAGCCCCCAGCACAGATGCAAGGGTCACTTTGTATCCCAGCAGTGATTATGTTTAAAAAGCAAATCATGCCATTCCCATACTCTCACTTCTCCTCGCAGCATATAAATCTTTTGCCTCTTAACAAATTATGTCATTCCTTTCCGATGTTTCTACTTATTATTATCTGTCATATGTATCAATCACTTTAATTTCTTTGCACTAGTAAACTAAACAGAAAACTTCACTATTTCTTCTATGTGGGGCAAATGCCACACATTCTAATATGGCACAGTTAATAAGATGAAGCAACACAGGGATTTATGTGGGCAAAGGCTCCCAGCAGAGCTACGGAGCCTCCATTAGAAGATAACAGGGTCCATCAGCACCAGGAATAGGAGGGAGTACCGAACAGAGGCGAGACACCAGTCCCAGCCCTGGGAGCTAGAGTGGAGCAGGATGACACTGCATCACACAGACATAGTAGTGTAGCATCTCCTACTAGCACAGGAAGAGACCAACTCAATTGAAGCACACAGCAAACACTGGGCTTGTAACAGGTTCTTCTAACTGCCTCTCACAATGGGGAAACGGGGGAGCTGGGGAGGGACAGGGTGGTGATCAGGAGCCCTGGGAAGATCCTTGCCCACAGAGCATGCAGCACAAAGACTCTATTTGTACAAATCGAGAAACAAGGAACATCACAATCACTGTGTTCTGGCCTGAGACAGGCACTGAACAAAATTAATGTCACTCTTCACAAGGAAATCCTGCTCAGCATACCTTGACCTGTTGTCTAGAACAAACTGAAACCAGATGGAGATTTCTGAGAGTGTCATTTATCAGCTGCTGCCAGCCATCTGATGGAGAAGCAAAGATTGTGATTACCCACTTCAGAATACCTATATGAAATTTTTTAAATGACAGATATCTCCTGCTTAGTTTTAAACCAAATAACCCCTAGAATGCATCTGGGGAAATCTTAAAGTGAATACTCTTCAGGCCCCATAGATATCCACGGGTCCAAGTTCCAGGGAGAAGCCTGCTTCAGGCTGCCAAATGTCAGGGCCCTCTGTGTGGGAAATGCCGCCTCCTGTAAACCAAGGGCTTACACGCATGCTTGGGAACATTCTGTTTTGTTTTATGGTTGCAAGCTTCTAGTGGTCTCTCCCTATCTCTCTCAGGTAATCTCACCTAGACTTCAATAAAAATGCATCATCCAAATCAACTACCTCCAACAAATGAGTTTTGTGATAAATGCTTACTTCATCTGGCTAAACCAAATTAGCAACTTGAGGCTAGGAGACAGAGGTAGACCTAAGGAGGGGCTGCCCATTGCCATATAGCCCTTGGCACCAGTTCTGGCATTCTGGGCCATAAGGACACAGTAATCCCAGCTGCCTGTCTGGGAGAGGCCTGACTGAATGCCCAGCACTGGGCGCAGTGGTGACAGAGTCTCACCTAGTGGTGTCAAAGAAGGGACCAGGAAGAGGGTGTGAGGAATGCTTAGCAATCTCAAGACAGGTTATCCCAACATGAAGACCATTTTAACTACACTTACTAACCATCCCAAACTTGAAACAGCAATGTAAGAAAATGCTACGTGTGTCATTGAGAAGAGATGCACTTACCAATTACAGGGTCACCTTTAAAGGGCATTCTGGAAAGTGACAAGTTCTTTATTAAGATGCACACTAGAAGCAAAGAGAAAACACATTACTTTTCCAAAGGTGCCTCTCACACCCCCTTGACCTCACTGTGTCTTGACTAAAGCACGATGCTTTTGACGGGCAAAAACCTTTTCTTTAGGCCCTCTACCACACCCACAGCGAGCCTCACACACCAGTGCGCAGTCAGTAAGACTTCACTATAGCATCAGAGCCTCAGGACCTTGGTGCTGACGACCAAGGCTTCCCTCCTGTTCATGTTACAGCCCACTGTCCACAAGCTGGGTGACCACTTGGGAGCCCAAAAGACACGATGCTCATCCCTTCTCCTAACTCATGACCCAGGAGTCATTCCTAGGACAGAGCTCAACACAGCCACTAGGGGGCCAGAGCTAGCAGCAGAGGAAAGCTGCTGGTGGTCTCTGTAGATACTGTGCACCTTCTCCAGCTCCTATCCTGTTTTGTTTTTTTTTGTTTGTTTGTTTGTTTGTTTTTCGAGGTAGGGTCTAGCTCTAGTCCAGGCTGACCTGGAGTTCACTGTGTAGTCTCAGGGTGGCCTTGAACTCACGGCGATCCTCCTACCTCTGCCTCCTGAGTGCTGGGGTTAAAGGCGTGCGCCACCACGCCCGGCTATCCTATCCTGTTCTTAACAGAAATCAACCCACAGACATATCTCAGGTGCTTTTCCACAGTTTTACAACAGGTTATAATATGGATACAAATCAATTTATTCATTCTTTCCCCTGATGGACCAAACTTCCCATCCCTGTTCCTGAGGACAAGGTGGAAGTAAGCGCATGACTGAAGGCATGAAGAATGCCTACTGACCCCTCCCATTTTCAAGGTGCAGAGCAGAAACCAGGCACACTTTCAATCAGAACTGACACTGAATTCACAGCACTTTTATTCCAAGAGACAGAGCCTGGCCCATGTCTGTCAGTTGGTCACTTTGTGTTCCATCAAAGAAAACCCTTACCTGGGTACCCAGCACTAACTGAGGTCAATCTGAAACACAAAATCCCCTGGTCCTGACATCAAATTAACATTTCCCTGTCATCAGTCCACAGGCCATCTGGGTATAGCATCCACATATTTTGCCTGCCCAATTCTTCTCCGCTTACTTTTCTTTCTTCAAGGTGGGATCTGATTTTTAGCCCAGGCTGACCTGAAACTCTGTAGCCCCAGGCTGGCCTTGAACTCATAGTGACCCTACCTCAGGGTGCTGAGTACTGGGATTAAAGTGATGTGCCACTATGCTCAGTATCCAAATCACTTATCTTTTTAGTTGAAATGTAGATCTGTTATCTATTCCTTATCTATATCTATCTATAATACTTTGCATGATATATTCTTCCATAAATAGACACCATAACTATATCCATTTGTTTCTGTCTCAAAGAATTATGGTTAATTATACTAGGTGGGTACAATGGCAGGTGTGATAATACTTAACCACCTTAGCAGTTAGAAACACCTGAAGATCCCATTATGACATGACATGGGATCTTCTTCAGAAGTCTGGGGTTCAAGGGAGCAGATAAGGCAACAGCAGCAAACTTTTCACCTGTGAAACTGTGGCCGGACAGCAGGATTTATTGCACCATTTGTCTTGTTTGTGAAAATTTGAAAATTTCCAAATCAAGTAGCATTTTAAAAATACTATCTTCTAGTAACTCTGAGGACGTGTGGTGGGGGGAATAATCTCTCCACAAACTTCTTTGAACTTTTTATGGTTGTACTTCCCAAATCAAATTTTTAATGAATCACAGGTTGGTTTGGGGTCTATACGAGGCAGGGATGCAATTTTTTCTCTTTCAAATGACCATAAGTAGTATCACCATCTACTCCATGAGCAACCCCTTCACCAAGACTAAATAGCATTGTCACATGTCCAAGCCTTCATGCACAGGGCATCAGAATCTACTGGACTGTGTTTTCGGTTCTACCAATCTACCTCCCTGCTCAATTCTATTCTTAATGGAGTTTTATAGTATATTTGAAGGACTGGAAAATTCTAGTCCTCACTATTTTTAGCAGAAATTTTCAGCTGGCAGGGGTGATGCATTTAGGAGGCTGAGGTAGGAGGATCACCATGAATTCAAGGCCAGCCTCAGGCTACCAAAAGACCCTACCTTGAAAAAACAATATTAACTAATTTATTTCTCTATTTATTTTTGGAGGTGTGCCCTACAGATAAACTTTAAATCATTTTATCAAATTAAAAAGGCAAACAAAAGGCTAAGGAGATGGTTCAATGGTTAGAAGCACTTGCTACATAGTATGAAGGCCTGAGACTGCCCGAGTTCAATTCCCCAGCACCCACATAAACAGCTGGGAGTGGCCACATATGTCTGCAGATGGTGGAGACTAGAGAATCACTAGGGCTTGCTGTCTGAAAAAAGGACAAATAGTAGCTCTGGGTTGAGTGAGAGAGACTTCCAAGGAAATAGGTGGGTAAGCAAAATAAGGATACCTGACATCCTCTTCTAGCCTCTACATGTGTGCACACAGGGCACACACACTAAACATCATACACATCACATCATACCACACATACTCTAGACACACACCAAAATATTTTTAAAAGGAAAACAAATACAAATAAAACCCACAAAATTATTACTACATGTCTATTAGTATAGCTAAATATATATTAGAAAATAATACTAAATAATATTAATATGGCTAAATAAATATAAATCAGTATGGCTTCGTATAGTGATAGTTGCCAGGCACAGTGGTACACACCTGTAATCCCAGAACATGGGAAAGAGAAGCAGGAGCATCACTGTATGTATGTTTGAGGTCAGCCTGGCCTACAAACCAAATTCCAGGTTAGCAAGGGCTATATAGAAAAACTGTCTTAAACAAAAACATAACAAAAGTGATAGAGGTGAGGATATTGAGGAAAAAGTACAACTCCCACTCTTGGGGGGTGTAAAGTGGGGCAGCCACTCAGGAAATGCTTTGGCAGCTTTTTAAAGACATATGATTTGGCAATGAGCAGACACAGGAAAGAGAAAGAAAAGCTGCAATTCACACAAAAGCTTGTGCGCAAATGTTCTTGGCATCCTTATTCATAATAGCAGAAGCCAGAGGTTGTCCAGTGCCTTTTGATGGGTGACTGGTTAAATTCTGGAAAAACAGGCAATGGAATAAAAAGAAGTGAAATAACACATGAGCAAAATGTCTGGCTCTTGGGCATTGTGTTTATAAAAAATGCCTCAAAAGATCACGCACCACAAGGTTCTACTTACACAACATTCTCAAAATGAGAATGGCACAGAGGTAGAGTGGAGCAGTGGTTGCTGGAAACAGCCATCTTCAGAAGGTAAGACAAGTCTGTGACCTGAGTGTGGTGTTGGATGTTCAAATGGACACATAACCAAGTTACACAGAACCAGCCAGACACAGACACACACACACACACACCCCACACGCATGAAAACTGATGAAGTTGAGCAATCCTGTGGTCTGGTTAGTAGGATGATACCACTGTCCATGTCCTGGCTCTGAGAACTAAAAACATGCCATTATGAAAGAGGCCACCATAGGAGGAAGCTACATAAAGATGCATAGGATTCTGCTATTAATTTTGTAACCTCTAGTTATTTCAAAGTGAGAAGTTTTTTTTGTTTTTTTAAAGTAACTGACTAGAGCTGGGAAAGTCACACCCCAAATTCTACACCCCCATCTTGGCTAGAGGATCAGCTGCATGGCTGCAATTCCATGTTCCATAAATCAGCTGACAGAGAGCAGCTCCAATTTCCAGAGTTTCCAACATTACCAAACCCAGGGGCCTAAGCTGACAAGTATAAGGAAAAGGTGAGCTGGTGCCTCTCACAAGGGACCTCTCCAGACCTGCGAGAGGTAGTAGTTACTCCAGGCCTGGGACACTCAGGATAGGTAGGAGGTATAGAAGGCCAGAGTCCTTGCCATCTCAGCTGTGGGCACCTGAAGCCTGACCTGCAGCTCCCAGGCCTGCAAGGAGGGCCATGCATGGTGAGCTGATGGGAAACAGGCTGTTTTTGCAGGAAGCATCCCCAGGAGCAGCATCTTGGGAACCAGCCCTCCAGGTCCTTAGATTGTCTGTTCCACTAAGAACACCCAGCAAACTGACATTAGGCTTCAATACATCATCTACTGTTCTGTGCCTCCTTCCTTAAGTTCATAAAGAGAAGTACCAAGGGTAATGTTATTGCTTAACTGTATTAACCCCCTAGCAGGTACACAGGCCCTGCCAGACTCAGAAACAGGAGCAACAAATGGAAAGACTCTTGAGGCTTCATCTCCATTAAGCTTTTGTCCTGTTACCTGCCAGACCAAGTTTTCTCTCCTTATTCCAAAATGGCTCTTGGTCTAGCAGTCTGAGTTCTACAGGGCTGGGCCAGATGTCCTTGGTACTCCCCCCTCCCCCCCAAGCCCACATGCTATACACTAGATGAGCAGGCAAGACCTCCAGCTACCACTGGTCTTAGGTCTCTGCTTCATACTATGTGTTCTCTGCACTTGCCACCCCCAAAGTTTCTGTACAAATAGAATTCAATGGTTCACCACGTAAAGCATATAGTTCCTTAATGGCATCTAGGTCAATACCACTGAAGTTCAACTCTGGTTTTCCTTGGCTAATTGCCTCTCTCCTGTACATGCATTGTAGGACAGACATGGGCATGCCATTGGGCCCTCTGTGCCTGAGATGTCAAGTGCCAGGCAGATCCTGGACTTCTGATCTCCAGCTCCAAGACTAGGGCCAGCTCTCTGCTTCAACAATGGGTCCCATAAGACCCACTGTGTCTGAGCTCTGTCCCATCCCAACCTGGACTTCAAATGCTACTACCACTGCCAACCACACAGATAATACCAGCATTTGCAATGGGCCTGTGTAATGGTTTGATTCAGGTGTCCCCCATAATCTTAATGTCTTCTGGATTCTTGATCCCCAGCTGATGGCAGTTTTGGAATTGGAGATTTGTTGGAGGTGTGTTGTTGGGGATGGGTTTATAATAGGGGTTATAGCCAATTTCCCCTAGCCAGTGTTTGGCACATCTTCCTGCCGATGTTTACAGTGCTGTGACAAAGGTGATGCCCACCCTCTGCTCATGCCACTGGTTTTCCTGCCATCATGGAGTCTCCCCTTGAGTCTCTAAGCCAAAATAAACCCATTCCTCCACAAGCTGCTTTGGTCAGGTTCTTTTTTGTACAGCCACGAGAAAGCTGACTTCAACCAGGGAGTGGAATCTGTGGTTAGTGCTAGAACCCTGATTCTGTGGCTTTGGCCTTCTGCAACTAATATGCAGAAGGAGGAATGTGGGCAGATTTGAAACCACAGCCTAAGAGACTCCTTGCAGTGCAAATACAGCTTGATGGATTCTGGTCAGAGTGTGAGGTTTGGCTTATGAGGATGAGAAGGAACTTTGTTAGGACCGTTCTGTAGGCAGCTTGTATGAAAGGCGTCCTGAGAAGCTGTGAAGCGTTGAATTGTGTAAAAGTGGACTAGTGTGAACAGATGGAGATGGCACAGAAAGAAATGAAATCTCTGGGCTGAAACTGCTGCCCGTTCAGCTGCAATTGTTTGAGAGATGACAGCCATTGAGATTGGGCCAGGTGATCTGCATTGGGACAGCTGGAAGGATGCAGATTCTTTTGAAGTAAGAGGGCTGAATGTTGAAGGGGGCTTCTTGCTCTTCAAAATTGGCTTTATGTCCCCTCCCCCTCCTTGGATTAACAAACTGGTAGCCCACCTGGTACGATGCAACAACCACAACAGCCTGCCTGTAGAAACACAGCCTCCGCACACTAGACTGCCAACACCCTCTGAAGTGCCTGATCCAGCCTCCAGAGCAATTACAGCAGGCCATGAGGGGCAGCGTGCAGGACACCTTAGTCCCTTTTAGGGCTGCATCCAGGCTTGCAGAGCAGCTTGAGTAGCACCAACGAGTCTAAACTGTCCTAACACAGGCCACACTAGCAAACCTGGGTTCTTTAGCAGGTTCAGGTGGCCAGGCATAACAAGCACCCTATATTAATATATGATTCTTTGCTCTTCAGTACATCAAATATCAAAAAGGATAAATGCAACCAATATCCCTAAGACCACACATAGCTGCCAGCGCCGTGACTGGCAAAGTCAGAGCTATAAGCCAGAGCAACTAGACACATGGAAGCAGATGCTGGGAGCTAGTCAGTGGCCTCCTAGAACATTAATGAGCCAGGCACAGTGATAGAATTTCCACTGGGAGACAACTATCACCACCCATTAATGTATGGCCTGGCCCAACTTCAGGATATACTTGAGTAAAGGATGGTGGACTCCATCCTCAGATTTACCTGCTTGTCTCATGAGTTTTCCTCCAAGACCCCTAAAAATTAGAGAATATGAAGTTAAAAATCCACACATTAAACATGAAACATCCCACCAAGCAACAGATAAAACTTCAGATACCCAAAACTATTGAAATGTTAATAAAGTGAATGGATGACTTCCATTTTGCATTCCAATGTTAGGATAAGAATGGTGAGTGAACTAAGACTCCAAAGGGAAACACTAACCCTTTGAGCACCACCAGTTACCCTGCTAGAAATTTGGTGTGACCCAAAGGTCAAATACTACCTATGACTGGCAGAACCGTGGACCCAGCAGTACCCCAAATTTGCCATCACTCCTACAGTCCCACTTGACAACTGAGGTGCTACTTTTCTGACTCCATGCAGCTCACCACAAGTTCTCCAAGTAAAAGCACATTGTTCCTCCCAATTTCTGGACTATTAAAAAAAATCCTCTTTTGTAGCATTAGGAAAACACTGGAAAAATTAAATATTTTTCATAAAGTTTTGGAAGTCAATTCTTCCTGTCATGGAAAAGTATAAGGAAGTTTGATTCAAACCTGCACAGGGTTCAGGAGCAGGTTGTGATATAAGAAAAAATTTTTTTTCAAAATACTAGAAAGAACTACTCAAAACTGGAACTTGTATGACAGTAATCAGAAGCCAGTTCTGGTGGGCCCAGAGGACCAAACAAGGCATAATCTGAGCTCCTCAAAAGTTCCCAGCTACGGGGAGATGGCTCAGCAGTCAGAGGCACTTGCTTGTAAAAGCCTGACAGCCTGGATTTGATTTCCCAGTACCCATGTAAATCCCGATGCACAAAGTGGCACATGCACCTGGAACTTATTCTCAGCGGCAAGAGGCCCTGGTGTGATCGTCCCCTCTCATTCTCTCTGTCTCATCTTCCCTTCCTCCCTTTTTCTCTTCCTCCCTTTATCTTTCTCTGGTTGCAAATATATAAATGAATAAAATATTTTTTAAAAAGTTCCCAGTCACCACACAGCTTAAGTGTAAACACACCCTCCATCCCTTGACCATCTTCAATGCCCACTCCCTGAAAGTGTGGAAAGCTGTTAGTAAGCTGTGCAGAAAGGAAGGCTTCAAGAATTTAGGGTGACAGCCTGATGCCTAGTCCCATACAAGTTAAAGTTAAAAAAAAAAAAAAAAAAAGCTGCAGGAAATGAAACAGAGTAGGAGAAAAGACAGGCAGATCCTGTGTCCAACAAAAAAACTCAGATCCAGGATACACAGTGCTTTGACACCTCAATAAGACAGATAATAAAATTCTTAAGGAACTAAAGGTCTGTATAGTCACTTTACAGAAGTCAGAGAAGCACCCAATCAGCACACAAAGATGCTCAGCACCACCAGTTACTGGGGACGTGCAAACTACATTCATGCAATGAACTAGCAACATAAGGCACCACCACACACCACAATGATGGCTCCGGTGTGGTGCCAACCACACCAAGTACTAGTCAAGACATGGGCCAAGGGTTGGCATGAGCTACAGATAAGCTTATCAGTGTCTCAAAGACACACACATGCCACATGACCCAGCAACACCACTCCTTACATACCTAAGAAAATGGACGCACATGCACACCAAGACACGTATATTGATATGCCCAGCAGATTTATTCATAATGTACAACCTCCTAACATGGGATGGCACATTGAATGTTCACACATCACACGATGCTCCTCAGCAATAAAAAGGGACAGAATAAGCCAGGCATAGTGGTACACGCCTAAAACCCCAATGCTAGAAAGAATGAGGCAGGAAGATCACAAGTTTGAGGCCAGTATAAGGAATACAATGAGACCCTGTCTCAAAAAAAAAAAAAAATACTCAACATGGGTACATGAATGAACCTCAAAAACATCCTAGACCCAAAAGTTTCATGTATCCTACCTGTGCAGAAACTAGAAAAGGAAGACTGAAAAGGCAGAAAGTCCATTAGAGGCTGGATCAAGAGCAGACAGAAATGCCAGCAATCCCTGTTCTGAATCTTGGGTGGGGACACATTGTCTTCAACCACACAACTGCCATCCACACTCTGAAACGAGGGGATGTCATGACCTGTCAAGTGAGCTTCCACATAGCCTGAAGATACCAAGAAGCAACCCTCACAACCTTGAATACTAATCTGAGTAAACAAAGTAAACACAGATCACAATGGTGAAGACAGAAAAAGATGAGCCATTACTCCAAAGGGCATCATCAGTAGCCCAGTTTTTCCTGGCAACATGCATTTTCATTAAGATGCAGCACCTAAGAAGTGTGCTTTATAGGCTTACCTGTATAGATGACGATCAGAAAGCTAAAATTAAAGAATCAAAAGTGAGTTATCTGAGACATTTGAGTAACTAGTGCAGTATGTATGATACTGACAACAATCAACACAACAGTGATGGCAGAATGGCAGAGCTAAGCTTTTGAAGGTAGACTGCCAGAAAGCTGTCTTCATCAGATTCATTAGCTGTGCTATCTCAAAAGGGAAACTGAGGCATGGAATGACAAAGGAAGAGGGTGACCTCCCACAGAAACAGCTTCAACCTGGCCCCTAGATAGCCTCTAAGACAGAAAACTCGTCATGCCAAAGGACTCTGTTATTTCTGTGTCTTCAAAAGACTCAGAAGTGAGGCTGGAAAGATGGCTCAGCAGTTAAGGTGCTTGCTCAATTCCCCAGTACTCATATAAGCCAGATGCACAAGGTGGCGCATGCATCTGGAATTTCTTTACAGTGACTAGAGGCCCTGGCATACCCATATTCTCATTCTCCCCCCCCCTCTAATAAGTAAGTAAATAAGATATTTTTTTAAAAGACCCAGAAGCACTTCACATAACTGTCGTAACCAGTATAGGGAAAAGTTTATACACTAACATCAACCCCATTAAATTCTTCACACACCTTTTAATTCCCACCAAAACTAAAGATAGCAGCCCCGCCATCACTCACATTCTACAGAAACAGGAAACCCTGGCTCAGAGTCATTCACTCAGTCACCACATGGCGCTGTCTCCCAGCCTCACTCTAACCTTGAATGCTAGGCAACAATTTCAGACTTCACTTTAAAATGAAAAATATAAGTAAAGTAAACAAATGCCCTTGCCACAATCATTTAGATGTGTAACAAATGGCCCATTATTATAAAAAGAGGCAATCATGAAAAATAGAAAACTATTTGAAACAAGATAGTAAACCATTTAATTTCTTATGAAAGATTATGAAAGGATCTATTTCATCTCTTTTGAGTCATAGAAAGCTTTTTTTGGTATGGGTTTTTTTTGTTTTGTTTTGTTTTGTTTTGTCTTGTCTTGTCTTGTCTTATCTTTCTCAAGGTAGGGTCTCACTCTAGCCCAGGCTGACCTTGAACTCACTCGGTAGTCCCAGGCTGACCTTGAACTCACAGCAATCCTCCTACCTTGCTTCCCAAGTGCTTGGATTAAAGCCATGCGCCACCATATCAGGCTCTTTTTAGTTATGTATGTGTGTTGTTTGCATTTACACCTCAATGTGAAGGCCAGAGAGAGATTGGCATTGGTTGTCTTCCTCAGTCAGTCTGCACCTTATTTTCTGCCCAATCCAGGCAAATCCCAGCAGAGTAACACAGGTGGGAAGAAACCGTTTAGCCATCATGCCAGACACCCCAGTGTGCACAGGTCAGGGGCACCACTCAAACCTGCTGGTGGATCTGCTTCAGGCCCTGCACTGTCTTCTCATCCAGAAAGTCTGTGACACATCTGCAGAAGGTCAAACACAGGGTTGAGGTCATAAGGATCAAATCTGAGCCCTGGTACACACTAAGGAACAGGCAGTCTCAAAAAGACTGTAGGCCATGAGCTATATTCTGGGGAGGATGACCATGCCTCCCCAGAATTGATGGATAGGAATGGGGTCCACATTCCTATTTGCTATCACCCTGCCCCAAGGAATCACCTAACACAATAGGACTTCTTCCCCCTTCACTCACCCTCAAGGGAGAGTCTCACTCTAGCCCAGGCTGACCTGGAACACACTCTAGTTCTAGGCTAGCCTCAAATTCAGTGATCCTCCTACCTCAGCCTCTTGAGTGCTGGGATGCACCGCCACACCCAGACTCACAACAGGAATTAAAATACAAGTTTCCTCAAGTGGAGTCCAAGAGCAGGTCACAGACACCACCATGTGTTCATGAGGGAAGAAAATGGAGAAGGAAACCAAGTAGCCCTTGGGGCTCATTGTCCTGCACAGCCCTCACTTCCTGCTTTGCTGTTATCCTATGCATGAAGCCAATAGAAAAGACAATCAAGGGAAACTTTCAAACTTATGCTTTCGAGTATCTTGGATTATTGAAAGTGACAAATGATGGCTCGGTGCCACCCCTGAACAGGTATCTTGTTCTTGTCACCTGAGTCATGGCTTTGAGATACCAGGGGAAACCAGACAGGCAGAGTCAGCACAGCTACCTCATGGCTGCCAGGCATCAGCCCCTCTCTGAAGAGAGAGGCCCGATGACCACCTCAAAAGTAACCCTAAAGACACAAGTGTCACAAATAAGCCAAAGTCAGGATGGATGAGCTGCTCTCAAACCCAAGATCATTGTGATTTCACAGCTTTCCAGATGTCATCTCCTACCTGCTGCTCTGTGCTGCCAGCTTGTAGAGGGCAGAGATGATCTCTGCGCAGGCGAGAATGGCCCCATGCCGTGTGTGCAGATCCGAACTCAGTGTCATCAACAACAGCGCTGGGAACACTACAGAAGGCAGGTTGACAGACATACATGGGACAGCTCATCACTCAGAAGCACTCCCCCAAAAGTCACCTATGTTAGAGTCACCATCCCAAGGGCCACATAGAAAGCATAGTCTCTACTAGGCAGAGCTCCCCTCTGAGCAACCAGGGCAATAGACTCCTGGTAACAGATCTGAGAAGGTTGTGTCTACAGATGCTCCTATCTGAACACTGGCCTGCTAGATGGTAGCAGGGGCTCTGACTGGAGAGGATTGGTGGAGCAGAGGCCATGTGGCCCTGATGAGCAGTAAGCATCTCATTTGTTCCTTTCGACTCAGAGCAGAGAGCCTCAGCCTCTGGCATTCAGGGAAGAGAAAGAAGGACTCCTCCAGATCCCAACAACACAGCAATCTACTGACACCAATAGCTTAAGCAAGCCTCCAGAAATTGTCATGGTTTTTAAACCTATACAACACAACCTACAGATTTCTTGTTCTACGGGTGGTGCCTGCACCTGGTGCCACTCAAAGCTGCCAGAGGATACACACTATGCATCTGACCTTGTGCTTTGTCCCAGTTTACCCCATTGTTTGCTTTTCAGCAAGAGACATAGGACTTCATCTTCAGCCACCAACAGAGCAACACATTTTTCTGCTACGTGTGCACCTGTGCAAGGTACCTACAGGACAGGGAAATGCACACCTACCATGAGTGGCGCTGTACTCAGGTGCTCGTGGGGTCAGGTTGTGCAGTGCCTTTGCAGACAGTTCTCGGACAGCCCTGAGGAGTTGGGGGGAGCTGTTAGTAAGGAGCACATTCACATTCATGTCAGCATTATTCACAAGAGCCATAAGGCAGATGCAACTCAAGGATCTATAAGCAGGTGAATGGATAACAAAATGTGGTAGATACAGAAAATGGGATACTATTCGGCCTGAAAAAGAAAAGAATTCTGACACCTGCTACAACATAAAGGATACCTGCAGCAGGCAGGTCAAACCTGTCTAAAGCCTCTTTTGTAAAACACCAAACTAACAAGTTTTTACATTTTAAAGAGTTGTATAAGGGGGGGGGGGAAGAACAGTAAAATATATGGGACAAAAACCTAAGATATTAGCTATCCCTTTAAAGAAAAAACTGACAAGTCCAGACAAAAACAGTTAAGACATTGAGTTACACTTGAAGAAATCCAACACAAGACAAAGAGCAGCATTTCGTAATGATAGAGGTTCATTAGGAAGATGAAGAATTATAAATGTGCATGCATCTAACTAGAGAACCCACTGACAGCACAGGAACTGACAGAACTGGAAAAACATGTCAGAGATTTCAAAAGCTCAGAAATTAGTCTCATGGACTACATATTTACAGTTTGGTTTTAAACATCTTATTGGCTGATAAGGTGTTATGAAAAGCAAATTAACCCCCCTGGATTCATTTAGGCCCTCTGCTACGAACATAAATTTTGGTGTCCCAGTGCCTGCATGTCCAGCACATAACCTCCCGAAGGAAGGGAAGGCTCTCGTAACAGTCACAGCTATTGTGAGTGAGCAACAGGGGACCAGAGCCAGAGGCTCCTCACTCAAGAAAGTCTCACCCAGACTGCACACAGTTGCACAAGCATGGCTGCTTCACCACATGGCAGCGTTCAATACTTTTAAGGCTTAGGTCCTCAGAGCAGTTAGAACAGATTCCTAAAAGGCCAAAAAGACTTTCTACAGGTAGCGCCTACTCTGAAATTGGGACTTGGGATGGACACCATGATGAAGCTGTCCACATTACCCAGCATTCACTGTCCCTCAGCTCCACGTCTATCTTTCCACAAGGAGTTGACCTAGCCTGCCTACAGGTGGAAACAAAACACTGACCCCATGTTTATACTCTGAATTATACACTAGGCTTTCCTCTTTGAAGACATACATTTAGCTGCCTATTTAATGCCAAGATAGCCCCCAAAACTGCTACTGTAATTTAAAAAAAAAAAGCCACCACTAAAGCCTGTTTATTTCCTATAAGACAACACAGAAGCTACCAAGGGACGGCAAGCAGGGCAGAATCTAGGTATAAGCATGACACCTGACTTGGGAAACCAGGCTGCTCCAATCAACTGACTTGCCCCACCCATCCAACAGGGGCTGCCCTTTGTTACACATGGGGATTTTCATGAGAACAATAACGCCTTGAACATACCTGATCGAGAGCTCCAGAAATGAAACTAGAAACAGACATTAACCAAAATGCCAGGAATGAAGTCTAGAATTAATATTACTTCTCAAAAGTAATTTTAAAATAGTATATCTACAATGAGAAAATATACTCAGAACTTACAAAGTCAATTTAATTTCTCTGCTGGAGAGAAACAAAAAAACTTTTCAGAGAGTCACAAAAGTATAAAACCTACCCATCCCAGTGGTTAAGTTTCATGGAAACCAGGTGGTCTATCATTGGCTGAGTATACTCTGGGAAGCCAGCAATAAACACACTGAAAGAGACAATATTAAAAGCTGGTTAGGTAAGAATAGTTGGCAAGAAAAAATGTGAGCAAGGTACAATGGCATGTATATATAAACCATTATTTTTTTGTTTTTGTTTTTCGAGGTAGGGTCTCACTCTAGCCCAGGCTGACCTGGAATTCACTGTGTAGTCTCAGGGTGGCCTTGAACTCATGGTGATCCTCCTACCTCTGCCTCCCGAGTGCTGGGATTAAAGGCGTGCGCCACCACGCCCTGCTTATATAAACCATTATTTTATGTATTACCTAAATTTAAAAAAAAAAAGAGTATAGTGGAGCCAGAACTCTCGAACACTGCTCATGGGAATTTGCACTATTACCTTCAAAAATAGGCCATTCAAGAGTACAAAGTGCCTACCAGCTGACCCACCTGTGCCCTGCCTAAGCAGCTGCTGAGAGAAGAAAGCACTCATCCACAGATCTGTGCACACAGCACAGCTGCTACTCCTAGGACAGGGCCTCAGAACAGCCCTGACATCCATGTCACTCTGTTCATCCATCCATGCCTGAGTACTTGGCAGCACAAAGGAAGGGATTTCCTTTCTTTCTTTCCTCCCCTCCCTTTTTTTCCTCTCTCCCTCCCTTCTTTATGGGCAGCTTGGTAACTAAACCTGGGCCTGCAGGTTTTGCAAGCAAGCACCCTTAACCACTGAGGCATATTTCCAGCCCCATAATGGACTTCTTAATATATTTTAAAAAATGGATGGTTCTCAAAATAACCATGCTAAATGAAAGTCAGAAAAAAAAATGAGTATGTATTTTTTATCTCATTTACCCAATTCTGGGAAGTGAAAAGCAATCTATACTAATAGCAGAATTTGTTGAATGACAAGTATGCCCACAACCCTGGTATCCATCTCATGGTTTCCTGGGCGTCCACCTCTGTCAGACTTAGTAAGCTGTACACTTAGTATGCATATAACATAGGGCAGCTACATGTCAATAAGGCTAAGAGATTTACAAAAATGAAAAGGAAGACACAAATGGGAAAAGAGCCTTTGAAATATACACACAATGGTAAAATACCTGCACCAAAACCTAAAAAAAAAGCGCAAATAAAAAACTGGTCTAGGGCTGGAGAGATGGCTCAGCGGGTAAGGCACTTGCCTCCAGTGCCTAAGGCCCCTGGTTCAATTCCCCAGGACCCACATAAGCCAGACCCACAAGGTGGTCGTCCTGGTGCGCGCTCTCTCTCTCTCTCTCTCTCTCTCTCTCTCTCTCTCTCTCTCTCTCTCTCTCATCTCTGCTTGAAAAATGAATAAATAAAATAAAAAACTGCTCTATTTTGCACAGGAACATTACAAAAAAAAGGTGAATAATAATAGAAAGATGTCCAACACAAGCCATGAACAACTATGAAATGCTCTAAAAGGTAAGATGTTCAAAGACTGAGAGCTACCAAGTCTTGGGAAGATATGGGGAAGCCGGAACCACACATATTTCTGGTAGGAATGCAAAATCATCGACACTTCCGGAAGAGTTCATAGCTCCCTTTTTTGTCTTATAAACAATGTCTATAAGAACCTTATTCATCAAAGTAAAAAAAATCAACACTTAATTATTTACCAACAGGTACCCTAGCAGATAAAAAGCAAGCCCCAAAGCAGCACAGGCACCTACAGCACAAGATCACTGAAAGAACCCAAACATGAAAGAGTATGCTCCTCAGATAGGGTGAATCCACAGTGACAGGCAAAGCACTAGCACCCAGGTGTGCACAACGTCAGCACTATTAGGGTGAATACTCACCCGAATAATTAGGGAGAGTATTCACCTGGCATGCTTGAGAGCATGGGTTCCATCCCAGCACCACTGAAAAATGAGTTACATCTCTTGGAAATAACATGAATTTAGAAATAACATGAATTTAGAAAATAATCTTCAGATAGGATGGGCCTTTATTACTCAAAAATCAGAACAACAAAAAATGAAACTGATACACTAAAACAAAACCCCCAGGAAAAATTTCTGCCAAAATAAACACTCCAAAAATAGTTAAAACAAACAACAAACTGGGAGGGGGTGAATATTTGCAACTGGTATCATAGAAGACTTCCTTAAATGAGTTTTTCCACTCAACAAGAACATAAGTCTATAAGAAAAGTCAGTTGTGTATGGCAGCACACACTCAGCTCCTTCATACAGGAAAGCAAAAGCAGAACTCAGCGCATATTCCAGATAGCTGTGTGGAACCCGGCACTGTCAAAGGCTAAGACACCAATTGTGAAGCACTGCCTCTGTAAATAACTGTCACATGACCCAAGAATCTGAAATACAAATACCCTCTGGTCCTCAATTCTACTTTTGTTCTTTTGGGTCCCCCCCACACACAGTGCCGGGCATGAAATCCAGGCTTGAGCATGCTAGGTAACCACTCTACCACTGAGCCACACTCCAGCCCACAACTCCCTTGTTTTTTTGTTTTTGTTTTTCCTTTTTGTAATTTTGTTTTGAAGCAAGGTCTCACTCTAGCCCAGGTTGACCTGGAACTCTGTAGCCCAGTCTGGCCTCAAACTCACAGTGATCCTCCTACCTCTGCCTCCTGAGTCCTGGGATTAAAGGCAATAGCCTTCATGCCTGGCTCCACAACTCCCTTTTGGATGATCCTTTCAGGTACACCACACAGATAAGAAGTTATATTGTGACCATACATTGCTTATTTAAAAAAAAACGGGGGGGGGGGGCTGAACAGATGCACTGGCCCTGAAGGGATTCAGAGACCACAGTATTCAGACACAGGTGGGCCATGCTCTCAGTCAAAGAACATATGCTAACAACATGTGGGCTGAAGCTACCCTTATTGGTAATCTGCCCATATCAGATTCAAGCAGAGACTCTCATTTCCAGGATGGAGCCAAGTGACTGGGAGAAGAAAGAAGGCTGAGGTGGTTTTCCCCAGGGGTTTTTCAGAAGCTTGTCCACATCACCAAAGTTCCTGACCCCAAGGTACTGTGTGTCATGTCCCCTATACATCCAACAGCCAGACCTATGCCTACTCATGGCTACCAGAGAGCCGGCGAGGTCCAGAATGGTAACCAGCCCCCAGATGGTAGTTGGTGTAGTGCTGGAAGGCACTGTATAAGCTGCCTGGGAAAATTGGTCAGTGATAGTTGAAGACAGAGACCACTGATATAAAACGCAGTCTGTCGCCATGAGTAGGCTGAACACACTTCCTTCTGGGAGAGAGCAGCAAACCAAGAAGTGATCACTTGTGGAGGCGCCAAAGCCTAGGGGAGGTAACAACACTTTTAACTTGGCCAAGTAATCCACTCAGTGACAAGGAGCCCTTAACTGGAATTGAGACTCAGGGCGAAATCTTTTGGGAACCAAAATCTTGGGCCCCCAAAGAGAAATTCACTTTACAAGTGAATTACAAAGAGGCTACTCTCAATAGAATCTTGCCAACTTAGAAACGTGTATCTCAGTTAACCTATACTGATCTCACTCTCCAATGGAGATTCTGTTTGTATTTTTCAGAAGGCAGCAAGAGAGCTGTGGCCTTTCCAACCCTACCAACGAGCCACAGGCCAATAGCTGACATCCTGACAAGAGATGAGCCACCCCAGACCTACCGTGGAGGATCACCATGGAACCCCGCAGAGAGTGGTGGGATAAGCAAGAGATCTATAACCACAGCCAATCAGTCAACCCAGGATAAGCCAGTGAGACAGACACCAACGACTTTCAACACAACCTAAAGCAGAAGTACAGAGGCCCCTAAGACCTCAACAATAAAGCAGTCTTAATACCCACCTGGACCAAGGGAACTGAGCAGAAGAGGGGGGTGGAAAGAATGTAACAGCCATGGTGGGAGAGAATTTCCAGAGACATTGCGCCCCCTCAGTAACAACATACAAAGGGAGGTGGAACCGGGTTGACTCTAGGCTATCCAGAACCCGATACCCCATGGATTGATCCAGTTTGCCCACAGAGGAGAATACCCAGCTGATTGGGGGCAGGGAGGAGGGAAATTGGGGAATTGGGGACACCAACACATTATTTGCTCATTCAATGTATCTAATTATGGATAATAAAGATATAATTTTTTTAAAAGTTTGCCTTGGTTTGAGTGACTTACAGAACACAAGCATGTGAAATTCCTGGAAAACAAACTACTGCAAATCAAACACAGGGCTGGAGAGATGGTTCAGCGGTTAAGGCGGTTGCCTGCAAAACAGGAGATCCCAAGTTCAATTCCCCAGTAGCCACTTAAAGCCAGATGCACAAGGTGGAGCATGTGTCTGGAGTTCGTTTGCAGTGACTAGAGGCCCTGGAGCACCCATTCTCTCTTTGTGTCTGTCTCTTTCTCTCAAACTTTCTTAACTGAATTTTTTTTTAATTAATCACAGAGTTGGAGAAATGGCTCAGTGGTTAAGAAGTGCTTGCCTGCAAAGCCTGACAGTCAGGATTCAATTTCCCAGTACCTAGGTAAAGACAAATGCACAAAGTGGCACATGCATCTGGAGTTCATTTACAGAGGCTGGAGGCCCTGGCATGCCCATTCTGTCTGTCTCCCTTCTCTCTATCTCTCTCTGCTTGCAAATAAATAAACAAGCAGGCAAACAAACAAACAAAAATATTTTTTAAAGCAAACACAGGGGGCTGGAGAGATATCTGCTCAGCAGTTACTTACAAAGCCTAATAACCTGGGTTCAATTCCCCAGTAAACTTGTAAAGCCAGATACACAAAGTGGCACATGTAACTGGAGTTTGTTTGCAGTGGCTAGAGACCCTGGTGCACCTAGGCTCTGGCTCACCTTCTCTCTCTCTCTCTCTCTCTCTCTCTCTCTCTCTCTCTCTCTCTCCTGTGCTTTCAAATAAATAAAATTTTAAAAAAACAAACACAGCAAAACCATTTTTTAAGTGATGCTCAAGGGTAATGAAGATGCTAGAAATCAGTTAAGGAAACTGCTGAGCAAAAGATAAGCAAGCAGCAAGATGATGGCTGGTTACTAGGTAAACACCTTACCCATGTTTGCAGGGAAAATCACAAGCACCAAAGTCCCTCAACCAGTGAAAATAAACAAACTGTTCCACAGGGTACTGCTACTAGGTGATACGCCATCCAAATTCCTGTGGCTGTGGTGGGCAGACAAAGTACAGTGGTCCATTCACATGAAATCCAAAGAAGGCAAGTGAACAGGACAAGGCAGGCAGGATGAAGCCTGGAGACCATGTAGTATAGCTCCCAGAGGTAGACACATTCTCCACATGGGCCAATCAGTGGGTTTTTTTAATTGCTCACTCTGCCAAGCCCTGCCTTCACACCAAAATATGTTTAAAACCATACTACAATTGCATACTATGAATTAGACACACAAGAACCAAGCTTTTCTTATTAAAGGTCTACCTACATAGGAGCCTGCAGAACACACATGACAATCTAGGAAAAACACTGCCAAGCATCTGAGATAGAAAATGTTCCAGAACTTATAAAGAATTTTCAAAATCTCATCAACCACGTAGGACAAAGGCTTTCACTGCCTTTACTGTATGACAGTTACAAATTTGCAGATTGTAATTTATGAAAATGTACACATGAACACATGCAGCCTACCATATGTCTTTAAACGCCTAACAAAGGTAAGCAGTATAACGTAATGTAAGACAGATGAAGTGTCTCTTTGGATGACTTTCCAAGGGACCTTTGATCAGTTCTGATTCTGGTCCTTCTGGTCCACGTAGAATTTCATCAGTCTATCCCAAATTCATGGGAAGAGCGGGAGGGTGGGGGAGAGATGCACAGCCTTTCCCCGACACTGACTTCTTCCTTGCATCCTTCATCTGCTGTCCTTCACAGCCCCCTATCCTCAGTGACCTCTCTAGACCCTAACATACATATGCCCACCCCATTTCTAGTCACCAGAACACAACTCTGACCAACACACTGTATAGGAGGGAACCTCAGAATAGTCCAAGCTCTTGATTGACCCCACCCAAACCCCATAACCAGCTCTCAATCAAGGTCTTCTACAAGCATTGTACTTGCTGCTGCCTCCACACCTAAGGGCCTCAAAATATCAATTCCATGAGGAAAAAAGCACCATTCAGGGAGGCAAGACCCTGGCCAGAGGTCCATAATCTACTGCCGGGCTGTACTCACAGACAGCAGCTGGCTTGCTGCTCATACCTGAGCATCACAAAGGCATAAAACCCCATGAAGAAGAACACACTGGAGCCAGCTCACATTTTGCTGAATGTTTTTATAGAATGGAGACAATGAAGTAAGTACATGTATGTTTTAGGCTAGTGTGGAAATTTTGTTGACAAAAAAAATATGCCAAAACCAACTTAACTTCCAGTCATGCTACACCTATGAAACTTCAGGTAATGGAGTAGACCTCTCATACAACAGAGTCAAATAATAATAATCAGAGAAGAACACAGAATGAAGACAGGGGCAACAAGACATGAAATGCTGAGCAGAGGAGGAAAGGCACACAAATACAGATGGCACATTTGATCGAATTCCTCCTGGAGAGAAGCTAGTTTTTTTGTTTTTTTTGTTTTTTATCTGTCAAGACTAATTATGGGAAAATGTCATTTCTGCATGGTCTGCACAATGGGGCTGTTAGAGAATCTATCCTCAGGATATGAAAGTCAAGATTTTTTTTTTAAATGGGCATGTTTCTCCTTCTAATTTAAGGTAAATAAACTACTTCATAAATCACACCTTTTTACAATAGTATTAATTAAGACAAGTGAAGTACTTAGGTTATACAAAGTAAAAATAATTTGATGTGATTTCTGCCAACTGTAGTTGGAATGGTAATAATTTATTTCTTGACCTGATTCTGAAAGACCTTTCTTACTCATCTGATAAACAATCGAGAGATAATTTCAATGTTAAAACACTTTTTTATTGAGACAAAAAAAGAAATAGTCACTTCCAATCCAAAACATTTTATTTTGAGAAGCCAATCCAGTTCTGAGACCTGGTAGGAAAGCTGTCACAGAGAAGGACATGCACAGCTTTGCTTGAGGCTATTCCCTGTAGGGTACTAAGCCCTGCACAGAACAGCACCAACCCAGGACAATTAGAGCGGGGTGCAAAGTCCTGTGAGCACCATGAAGTATAAGCACACATCTGCCCGTCATACACCAGGGAGCCTGAAGTCAGTGTGAAACCAGTTTCAACAACTTCCCACCTCAATTTTTTAATCTCCACACCTAAGATATATTTGCATTAAGTGGATGTCAGTGTAATAAAAAAGGGAAACAAAAGCCAGGTGTGGTAGTGCA
>PVHP010017805.1:5000-24220 GCA_004024765.1 Zapus hudsonius | reverse complement strand
CACTCTAGCCAAGGCTGACCTGGAATTAACTATGTAGTCTCAGGGAAGCTTTGAACTCACAGCACTTCTCCTACCTCTGCCTCCCAAGTACTGTGCACCACCACTCCTGGCCCAAACTCTCCTTTTCAGAAAATTTTACTGTAACAGCATCTTGTACTCCAGACTGCAAAGAAGGACATAGCCAGGTGATTTTTAAGAAGGATCCATGTGATAGAATGCTATTCAGAAGATCAATCACCTCTAGTTAAAATCCAGGGAGTAAAGAATGGATACCATCCCTTCCAGTTGTCCCTTAAGTCTTGGCCAGACTCAGAATTTAAAACCAACTAAGTAGCTAAGCTTCTCTGAAAAACAGCAAGGCAGACAAATTGCCCAGCTTTTCTAGAGAAGTTCAAACACCTACATGAAATCATATAGCTGACACCCACCCTTCTAAAGCTAGTGCCTGTGTATAAGAAGAGAAAGGATAGAGGAACTCAAAATGCAAATCCAAGATGTAAGAACATTCTTGAGGAAGAAAAGAGAGAAGGTGGAAACTATTATAAAATCAATTATCAGCAAGCTGAGCCAAAGGTATTTTTCAAAATTGGTATCTGGTAAGAAAGGTCACAATTCTAATGAAAATTCAAATTAAAAGTAATGAATTAGAGACTAGACCAAGGGGAATAATATAGACTAGTGGTCTTTAGACCACCACCAACAGTGGCAGCATTTCTTGGGTTCCTGCTTGATAGGCAAAGTCTAGGATCCCTGAGATTAATCACTGCTTCAAATTTATCTCCATACTGGCAAATGTAAAAAGAAATCATCATAATAATCATTAAGATTGTCCCCAGCACACCAATGATCAGTAAAAGCTGAGAAAAAGTTCTTACTATATAGACATCTAAATTGTTCTCTTTGAACATATAAATATCTTGTTTTGAAAAATGCAAAGCAACAATTTGGTTGTGTAAATGCAACAAAAAATATAGCATATGAAAAAGTCCAGGAAACATCATAGTGATGACAGGATTTGCCACCTCCCATAAAAAAAAACAATTTAAAAGAGAAAACAATGAATCTGGAAGTATCCTACGTGTTGAGACTGGAAGAGGAAATTCTGGTGTGCTTAGGGCAGAGAAGCAAACAACCAGCACCTCTTACCTTGGTGGAGCAGGTGTGCATTTTCCACGCTGCTGTTGGGAGCCACCAGATCAAGTGGGGTTTTGCCAGGTGCATTTCTGAGCTTCAGGTTAGCCCCATAGACAGCAAACAGGTGGATGATTTCTACACTGGTCTTCCTCACTGCTGCATGTAATGGGGT
Source organism: Zapus hudsonius (assembly GCA_004024765.1). Lineage (NCBI taxonomy): Eukaryota > Metazoa > Chordata > Mammalia > Rodentia > Dipodidae > Zapus > Zapus hudsonius. The sequence continues at coordinate 22,914 of PVHP010017805.1, read as the reverse complement.
GTCCAACCACCAGCCATGGTCAACATTGGCTCCTTAATAAAGCAGATGGCCACAAGTTAACACTCACTAAGTGCAAATATAACCCACACTGGGCCTGACATAGAAATACTGTATCTAAAAACATCTCAGGGGATGAAGAGATGGCTTAGCAGTTGAGACACTTGCTTGCAAAACCTGATGGCCTGGATTCAGTTCCCCAGTACCCACATACATCCAGATGCATAAAGTGGTACATGTGTCTGGAATTTGTTTTGTAGTAGCAGGAGGCCCCCAGTATACCAATTCTCTTTCTCTCTCTCTCTCTCTCTCTCTCTCTCTCTCTCTCTCTCTCTCTCTCTCTCTCTCTCTCTCTCTGTCACCCTCACCCTCTCTCTCCTTAAAAATAATTAATAAATAAATGTGTCAAATGTCATGACATATTTGACAAATCTTTAAGAATATGTGACTTTCACCTTAGAACCTCAACTAAATACCTATGAAGACTATTCCAAAGTATTTTGGTGAGAAAAGTCAGGTTAGTCATTTAAAATACTTAACTTCATTTTTCTCCACAAAATATGTTACATACAAAAAAAAATACTTGAGGCTCCTGTTATATAGTTATTTTGGACTTTTGCAAAAGGTAGAGCTACATTTATTTACTATTTAAATTATTTGGGACTCATAAAGAGATTTCCAAAACCACTATCAAAAATAGTAAATGAAAGGAATAAAAATAAAACATCTTGGAGGTAAAATTTCTCAAGTAAAAGTTCTTATGACAATCTCAACATTTATTTCAATGGCTAAGTATATTAAATCTTGAGCAAATGATAGTTTCAAAGTGAACATTAGTATCTCTATATACCATTTGAATTTAAAAATTTCTGACTTTTCCATAGATATGTAAAACAGTTCACAGCAAACATCTGTTGTTTTAACCATCCAACATGTTCCTGGTAGGGAACATTGTGATTTCAGTAAAGCCATGATGACTACAGAATGAACTAAAACCTCACTCTATACCCATCAGTAATTCATATTCCCCTTGCCCACCATGACTGGTTCAGAGATGGGCATGTGACTCAAAGAGGCATTGTTCCCACTTGCTGTGTATGTTTGAGGAAGGTTACATGCCCAGGTGTTGCTGGCAGCCATCTTGAGAATGCCAAGGAGAACTACATCAGGTAAATGGAGCCCACATCAAAGTCGGTACAACTGAGAAATATAGAAATCCATCTTGGTAGAGAAGGTCTGCATGTAGCACTCAAATAACAAATGCAATCATCATTCTTCTTGCCTGGTAAATATGCCATCTTTGGGGAGGTTTAGGAGAAGGCTCAGTGGGTAAAGCAAGCAATTGCTGTGAAATACCAATGACTGGGTTGAGATCACAGAACCCACATAAAGTTGGATGCATAGTGTGAGCATCTCTAAGCCTAGTGTGTTTCTAGCAAGATGGGAGGTGGAGACAGGATAATACAGAAGCATTGGGGTCAGCTAGCCTCGTATATGCAGTAGTAAACAATAAGAGAGACATCCTTCAAACAAGGTGGAAGGTGAGGACCGATAGTCAAGGTTGTTCACTGACGACCATACATGCACTGCAACATGCACATACTGGCATTCACACACACATGCCTGTGCACCCACACACAATAGTAAACAAACAAACAAATAAAAATACTACATTTGGAGCCATTAAAAGCTAACAGCTTTAGTGGGTTCTATATTAAATATATTTCTAGTAATTACCTGGTTCTAGAAGTTTCTTCACACAGTCTAACTGCTGGTAGGTGCAGGACACATACAGTGGAGTTCCCAATTGAGGTAGCTCTTGGTTGATGTTAACATTATTAGCAGAATTTCCATGCAGTCTCTGTAACCTGGTGGAATATAAAATAGCCCTATTCATATAAAGAACACACTGAAGAGTTACAAAACTATAGGATTGCTTATCTGGAATGGGGCTTTGTGTGAATTTTATATATTTTATTTATTTGTGAGAGAGACAGAGATAGAGAATGGTTGTACCAGGTCCTCTTGCCATGGAAAATATAGTCTAGACACATGCACCACTCTGTGTATCTGTTTTCATGGGTGTATGTTGGTTCTGGGGAAACTGAACCTGGGACAGCAGGTTTTGCAAGCAAGTTCCTTTAAATGCTGAGCCATCTCTCCAGCCCCTGGAATGGGATTTAGAAATAACCTATGTCTCTTTTATATGTCAAGAACAATGTTTAGTTTACTTCAGAAATTCATAGTTAGAAATTCTCAAAACAAAACCCCTAATACCAGAAGTATGTCCATGTTTCCTCTGCTCTGACTTTTCTTTGCAGTCTATGAGGTGACTTCAACTAAATTAAGGTTCCTGGGAGCACAGTTGAAATCACCCTCTAGAATGAAGCCATAATTGTACAAATTCAGGCTATAAAACCCCAAAGGGTAAATGCCTCACCCTATTATATTCTAAAAAGCCAGTGTTCAAGCTCAATACCAATTCTGTTACCTCGCCATTGCTAATATCCCTTTCTCTTTACTCAAAAAAGTGAAAGAAAGCCTGAAACCTCATTGTGATTAAACTGGAAGGTACCTGGGAGAATGAATAAAATCTTTCAAGTATAAAATATACTTAAAGAGAGTGAGAATTCAGTGGCTGTAAGAACTATATAAGCAAGCATTCTCCTTGGAGTGTTTGGCCAGTATAGATAAACATGATTAATTTGCAGTGTATGTATGATTTGTTCATGAGGAAATGCTTCAGAGATTTTGATGGAAGCTTGGAAAGAATGAGAAATTTAGGATCTTGGGAAATGACTCAGTGAAGGTGCTCCCTTGCAAAGCCAGCCATCCTGGGTTTCATTTCCCAGAATCTGTGTAAAGCTGGATAGACAGTAGCACATGTATCTGTGATTCCAACAAGCCTATGGGACAATGAGAGCCAGAGCCAGGAGAATCCAAATCTCATGCACCAGCTACTCTGAAGTTGCTTTGCAGTCTGGCGGTTTGTTTGAAGTGGCTAGAGACATAGCTCACAGAATGTAGAGCACAGACACCTTGAAGTTATTCTATGAACTCTACATACATGCTGTGCTACACATGCCCATACACACACTTACACAAATAAAGAAAAGTTTTAAAGAATGAAGATTTAAATGTTTTCTCAAAAACTCTTATCTCTAACATAACCAAACTTTACTTTAGAGATAACATAGAAGTCAGCTTCATCTTACATAAACCTGCCTGATCTCTCACAAATGCTGAGATAAGTAGAGATATTCACTATAAAGTACATAGGATTCTGTGGTTGCAGATTATTTGGTCACCTAGGTAAGTATTGCACATGGGCTATAATGTCATTATATCAAGATATGGACTCAGATTATGATACAGCTTCACTATAGAAGTGTAAAGCTATAAAGATCCATAAATAATATCTAAGAATCAGGAACCAAAAGTGACTGAAAATACAAGTAATCTGCTAAATATTTTTAAATAAATCTTGTCTGTTTTAGTTTTTGGTAGAACCAGAAACTAGGCCTAGTTTCAGTTACATTTTAAAATAGCAAATATAGTGCTTCATGCCTCTAGTCCCAGCTACTCAGGAGGCTAAGGTTGGAAAATCACATGAAGCTTATGAGTTCAAAACCAGCATGTATAATGTGGTGGCTTAATCAGATATCTCCCATAAACTCCTGTGTTTTGAATGCTTGTGGCAATTTGGGAGGTGGAGACCTGCTGGAGGTGTGGTACTAGAGGTTGACTTATTGGTGTTATAGCCAGCTCCCCTTGACAGAGTTCAGCTCACTTTCTTGTTGCTGTTTTTCACCTGCTATGGCAGAGGTGATGTCCAGCCTCTGCTCATGCCATGCTTTCCCCTGCCATCATGAAGCTTCCTCTCAAGACTGTAGGCCAAAATATTTTCATCCCATCAGCTGCTTTTGTACATGTGTTTTGTCCCAGCAAAAAGAAGGTAAAAATATACTGAAACTCTGTCTCAAAATAAAGGGGTACATACAATTTAAATAACTAGCATGAATATAATAGTATCTAAAATAGTGAATTTATTCATTATTATTCCCTTTCGTGGATGTTCATCCTTAATATGCTTCTAATAATGCCAAAAAAGTTAGACATATATGTTGAGTTAATTATAAGCATATAAGTGTTTTAAAGGCTCATGGATATCAAACATTCCATATACAATCAGTTGAGCACAAAATTACTTAGGTGCCTCTAAAGACTGAAATTAGTCCAGCTATACTTATCCTGGGTATTTACCTAAAGGAATATAAATCAGCACATCCATGTTTATTGTAGCACTGTTCACAACAGCCAAGATATGGAACAAGCCTAGATGTCCATCAACAGATGAATGAAGAAAAGGAGATGTAGATAGATAGATAGATAGATAGATAGATAGATAGATAGATAGATAGATAGAGTTATCATAGAGTATTATTCAACTATGAACAATAATGAAATTATGTTACTTGCAGGAAAATGAATAGAACTGGAAATCATCATGTTACAGGCAATAAGCCAGAGAAAACACAAATATTGAAGATTTTCTCTCATATATGGAATCCAGATTTATATACAAATGGATGTATATATCCTGAAAGAAGTATGAAGGGCACTATTCGTGGAATTGATTGGAGTAAATATAAGCAAAATACAATGATACTCATATATGAAAATATCATAAAGAAACCCATTATTTTGTATACTTGCTAAAAATTTTGGAAAAGAAACTCTAACTGCTAACAATATGTATTTATTTAAAATGTTTGGATAAAAATACAAGTAAATTTTACTTAAAATATTAAAATGTTTTTAAAAAGACTTCAATATCGTTTATAAAGTAAAGTGAATAAAACCAGAAATCATCATGTTAAGTCAAATAAGCCAGATTCAGAAAGGCAAATATTGCATGTTTTATCTCATACATGCAATACAGATTTAAATACATATGTATGAAAGTAGAAAGGGGACTATGTGAGAAGAGAAGGTATTTAAAAGAAGAGGGTTATTTATAATTTAAAGGATTTAATTGATGTTCGGGAAATGGCCATTGCCAGATGTTAATCAAGAAATATTTGTTAAATATTTAGAACATATAAGATATAGATAAATTGAAATTTGTTTTTAAGTAAGCCCCTAGGGAAAAATTACCAAGTGACATGTCTAATAACCCAAGGCAAATCTTGCTTTTTCCACTTGAAGTAAAGATCAACAAAAATCTAGATTGTTCTAACACCCCCCACTGTATTTCTGATATTGCTATAAGAGAATTAATCAACCAATTGATGTCACTGAAATGTTGCACTCTGGGTATGACCTTAGACAAATGGCCTTGTCCTTTTAAAAGCAACTTCTTATTGGTTTCTGGTATAGGCATATAGTTATTAAATTTGTTAAAATTACTTTTTCTTACCTCAAAACTGACAGCACAGTAATCTAAAGACATCTTCAAGATTTTCAGTACCCTGTGTTTTCAATTTGCAATTGTTGCAATAGCTATGATCTTGAAGCCACCCACCCATCTACAATATATTACTAGATAGTTATTGGTTACTTGTCCATTAGTACAATTATTTATTAGAGACTATTGCTACTATTACTATTAGATACTATTATTGGCTTTAAACAGTTTTTTGGTTTTTCAAGGTAGGGTCTCGCTTCTAGTCCAGGCTGACCTGGAATTCACTCTGTAGTCCTAGGGTGGCCTTGAACTCATGGCGATCCTCCTACCTCTGCCTCCTGAGTGCTGGGATTAAAGGCGTACACCACCACGCCTGGCTTAAACATTTTCAATGATTTATTTTGTCAGTGGTTGATGTTTTATGAGCTTTTAAGATGAGGTATTATTTTCTAGTAAAGACAGCATTAGCTCAGTACAGTTGCTGAAGTCATGATAGCTACTACACCTGCAGAACCTGCTGAGATACTGTCCTCAGAAATTAATGCTTCTGACACATGAAAATCCCTAGGTATTAAGAAGAGCTGTTTCATGCCACCATGCTAGAAGGCAAGTTGACCTTGCTGTGATGGACATTCTAAGTCACACATTTTAGTAGTGGAAAGATCTGAGTTAAGACTAGACCACTGACTCATGCAGATTGCCATGAACTCACCAATGCTTTCTACACATTGGGGTGACTCACTTACCTCTCTTCACTGCCTCGTGGATGGGTGAAGCCTGTTTTACCACAGGCTGGGCCTTGGCTCCATACTCCAACAGCACATGGACGCATGCGGCACTGCCACTGCAGCAAGCATTGAAGAGGGGTGTGGCTCTATGAACTGTCCTTCCATTGACCTAAGAGAAACGCAGAGAACTTCTCTTTCATTTGCACTGTGTATTCCTATGCTTGAGCCTGAAAAAATACACTGACGAATGGCTGAGGGAACTCCACATCTTTATAGGATTATAAACCTCATGAGATTATTGGCATATCAAGTGAGTAATTATATATTAAACACTTGGACTACTTCCTGGTACTTGGTAAGTGTTAGGCTTGATTTTCAATGCAGGAAAACTAAGAGTAGGATGAGGACGAGCAGCTCCATGAAAGTGCAAGCTTATTTGAGATGAATGCCCATGGAGAGGGTCTGTGGCAGGAGGTTCAGAGCTTTCCACTCACAGGCTGAGATGGTTATAGGGCCATGTGGTAGTTTGAATGCAAAATGTCTCCCAGAGCCACGTGTGTTTGTGACTAAAGCTCATATGATCTTCAGCTTGAGGACTTGTGTCACCAGGGACAGGCCTTGGGATTTTAAAGTCCAGCCTTTCTTGCCAGTTTGAGCTCAACTCACTTTTTCTACTTGCTCACTATTTCTGGGGAGATGTGATACTCAGCTGTCTGCTCCTGCCAGGTTTTTCCCACCATGATGAAGCTTCCCCTTGAAACTATAAGCCAATATAAACCCATTCTTTCCAAAAACTGCTTCCAGTTGGGTGTTTTGCACCAGCAATAGGAAGGTAGCTGCTATAGTCCATTAGGAGGAAGGAGGACGTGGAAACTTTTAGATTCAGCTTTTTTTGTTGTTTTATTTTACTTTAATTTATTATTATTATTATTATTATTATTATTACTAGTATTAGTATTAGTAGTAGTAGTAGTAGTAGCAGTATTTGTTTTTTTGAGGTAAGGTCTTGCTCTAGCTCAGGCTGACCTGGAATTCACTATATCATCTCAGGATAGCCTTGAACTCACTGTGATCCTCCTAGCTCTGCCTCCCAAGTGAAGTGTTGGGATTAAAGGTATGTGCCACCATGCTCAGCTTTATTTTTATTTTTTAGATTCAGTTTTGAGGGGAATAAAAAGTTAGTCTAGTTCTGGGAATTTTTCCATTGCTGGGAGAGAAAGAAACAAGATAGATATTCCTACTATACATGTGACTAGGGCTAACAGTAAGAAATAGATATTTCTTTTTTTATTGATACAGTGCTCAACTACCTCCAGATATCACCAAACATGGCATAAAACCAGAAGCCAAAAGTACTAGAGAAATCATGTAGCTTAAGTTCTCAAATTCTGTGCTTGCAACAAACAAACAAACAAGCAAACAAACAAACAAAAAACCTCCTTGGCAATTCCCCCTCAGTTCTCCTAGCTTTCTTGCCACAGATTTTCTTTCTGTTATTCTTTTTTTTCTTTATTGTCCATAATGACTTACATTGTTTAGTGGGCCAACAATGAGTTGTTAACCCCAATTCCTCAATGCCCCCACTCCCCACCCCCAGTCAGCTGGATATCCTCCTCCGTGGGCCGTCTGTATCAGTCTTTGTGGTAGGGGACCATGGATAGCCCAGTCTTTAGCCGGGTTCTCATGACCCAAGTATGTTGTTACTGAGGGTTGCCAAGTCTCTGATATTCTCCCCCACCATGGCTCTCACAATCTTTCCGCCCCCTCTTCCGCTCAGTTCCCTGAGTTGTGGTGGGTGAGTATTGAGGCTGCTTTAATATTGTGAGCTTAGGGGTTTTTGTGTCGAGATTCGTTGGTTTCTGTCACACTGGCTTATCCTTTGTTGATTGAATGGCTATGGCTGTGGGTCCCTTGTACATCCAATCATTCTCTGGTATTCTATAATCAGTACAAATAGCTAAGCTATATTCACAACTATGATAGTTATGAATGTTGTATGTGTGTGTGTGTGTGTGTGTGTGTGTGTGTGTGTGTGTGTGTGTGTAGCATTGAGATAAAAATTGGGGTAAGATTTAGAAGCCCATTCACCACAGTTATGTCCTGTACTGGATAGACTTTTATATTGGTCATATCCTGTACTGTATGATTTTTGTGCTGGTTGTGTCTAACAATGTATTTTTATTGTTTCAAGGCCATGATCTGTATTGCAGCTCCTATCCTGTACTGTAAATCATCTTATGCTTCTTTTTATCCCCATAGCACAGCTTCAGACATCTGTCATCCAACTAACAATTTTTCTGTTTCTGTGAAACCTGCCTATCTCATACTCAAGGTCTCTGGCACTAGGCCAGGGCTCTGGGCTCTGACCAGATGGAAAGAAATAATCAAGATCAGAGCAGAAACCAATTAATTGAAAATGAAGAAATAAAATTTTTAAAATGATTAATAGCTGGCTCTTTGAAAAAATAAATAGGACTGATAAAGTCCTGGCCAAAGTGATCAACAGAAAAAAGAGAAGACTCAAATTAACAAGATTAGAGATGAAAAAGGAGAGGTTACAACAAATAACAATGAAATTGGGGCAATCAACAGAACATATTTCAAAAACCTATATTCCACAAAATGAGAAAAACTAGAAGAAATGGATGAATTCCTTGACTCATTAGACCTCCAAAACTAAATCCAGATGAACTAAATTACCTAAATAGAGCTATAACATCAAATGAGATTGAAAATGTAATTAAAACCCTTCTGACAACAACAAAAATGTCCAGGCCCAAACGGATTCACTGATGAATTCTAACAAACTTTCATTCAAGAACTTAAACTACTTTCTCTCAAGTAGCTTAAATCATACAATTGAAAAGGATGGAATGCTTCCTCACTCCTCCTATGATATCAGCATTACACTAATACTAAAACTAGACAGAGACTCAAAAATAGAAAGTGTAGACCTATATCCTTGATTGAGTTACAAGAAAAATTATTAATGAAATTCTTACAAACTGAATTCAAGAACACATAAAAAATAACATCTACTTCAATCAAGCAGGTTCTATCCCAGGAATGCCGAGATGGTTCAACATATGGAAATTGGTAATACATAAATAGACTTTAAGACACATAATTATTTCAATAGATGCAGAAAACACCAACACAATACAACATCCCTTTATGATTAAAACACTGGAGAGATTAGGGATGGAGAGATCATATCTCAACATAGTAAGAGCTATAGGTAACAGACCAAAGCCTCATGTGATACTAGATTGGTTAAAGCTTGAAGCATTCCCATTAAGGTGTAGAACAAGGCAGGGGTGGGGGGTACCCACTCTCACCACTGCTTTTCTGCATAGTACTTGAAGTCTTGGTTTAAGCAATAAGACAAGATAAAGAAATAAAAAAGAAACAAATTGAAAAGGAAGCAGTCAAACCAGCCCTGTTTACAGATTATATGATTCTATTACATAAGAGAAAAAAAAGTCTTCAAAAAATGAGATATAAATTCTTTAAGAAAAATGGCAGGATATAAAATCAATACACAAAAATCACTACCATTTGTATATACCAATGATGAACATATGGCAATTGGAATCAGGGAAGCAGTCCCATTTATCACAGACATGAAAAATTAAATATCTTGGAATATCCCTAACCAACGAAGTGAAAGATATGATAACATAAAAAAATGAAGAAGTAAATTGAGGAAGATATGAGAAGATGGAAAGACCTCCCATGCTCATGGATTGAAGAATTAATATCATGAAAATGGACACCCTACCAAAAACAATATACAGACTCAATGCAATTTCAATCAAAATTCCAGCAACATTCTTCACAGAGTTCTAAAAAATACTATCAAAATTCATACTGAAGCAAAAAAAGGCCTCAAAAAATAGCCAAAAATATCCTCAGCCAAAGGAATACTACTGGTGATATCACCACACTTGATTGCAAGATATAGTACAGAGCCATAATAATTAAAAGAGCATGGTACTGGCAAAAAACCAGTCACACAGATTAATGGAATAGAACAGGAGTACAATGTCTAAATCCAAGCAACTGTGGCTACCTGATCTTTGACAAAGTGGCCAAAATACACACTGGAGAAAAGATAGCATCTTTAATAAACAGTGCTGGAGAAATTAGATGACCACAATTAGAAGAATGAATTTAGACCCTCTTCTCCCACCCTGCACAAAAAACTCCAAATGCATCAAGGACCTCAATATAAGCCCTGAAACTCTAAAATAACTAGAACAAAAAATAAGGAGAACAGTCCAAGATATGTGTATAGGAAAAGACTTTCTGAATAAGACCCCAGTAGCACAAGGAATTAGACAGACATTCAACCACTGGGATCCCATGAAACTGTAATGCTATTGCACAAATAAGCAAACCATCAACAGAGTCAATAGGCAACCTATAGAATGGGAGAAAATCTTCACCAGTTATATATCTGACAGAGGTTTACTATTTAGAATTTACGAGGAACTGAAACAGCTAAGCAATGAAAAATGTCAAGCAACCCACTCAAAAATGGGGCAGTAAATTGAAGAAACAGTTCTCAAAGGAAGAAAACAAATAGCCATTAAACACCTAAAGAGATATTCAACATCTTTAGCCATCAGAGAAATACAAATTAAAATGACTGAGATTCTATCTCACTCCAGTCAGAATGGCAGTCATCAAAAACTCAAATGAGAACAAATGCTGGTGAGGATATGGGGAAAGAAGAACCTTCATCTCTTAAATAAGCAGGCTTATCACCTTTAATTCATGCTACCATGCTGCTCTCACTCTTGGATGGACAATATGCATTCTTTTAATTTATTTTTATGTTTAAAATATATTTTAGTTATTTATTTGCAAGGAGAGAAAGTGAGAGAAAGAGAGAATATGGATGTGCTAGGGCATCTAGCCCCTACAAAAGAACTCCAGATGGATGCACTACTTTGTGCATCTGGCTTTAAGTGGGTACTGGGGATCCTTAGGCTTTTTAGGCAAGCACCTTACCACTAAGCCATTTCTCCAGCCTACTTTGCTTTTTTTTTTCAGATAGCAGCAAATACTAGGAAGAACCAAGATCCATCAATACAACAAGAAAGAATAGCTGACTACATAACACTACACGAATCATCTCTGTCACATCTTCCAGGGCCCAGAAGACATTACAGAGGATGTTGTGATGTATAGATGAGTGCTGCTTTCACTGCTCTCCTGACAACCAGTTCCAGGTAGATAGCAATAAACACTGAGGACACTCAAAATTCATCAGAGCAGAAATTCAAAGGATGCAGAGAACTTAACACTAAAATAGACTTATCACACATCCAACAAGGCTCGGGGAACATTGTGGAAGAAGGAGCAAGAAGATTAACTAGGAAGGTGAATCCTGAGGCACTGCCTCTCCCCACAGAGACTGGCTGATGCATTCATGATCCCACAGTGAATACCAATAACCACACTGATGGGGCCCTCAATGGAATGAATGGGGGTGGTAGAGAGGGGATAAAGAGCATAACCCAAATGGCAATATGACCAACATGTGTTATGAACAGACAGTAAAGTTCATATAAAAGGAAGTTGTTAATATAAGCACTTCTAATAGTCTGTTAAAAATTAGGGTGCAATCTAAAATAAAAATAAACACTAACTCTAGGAGCCTCCATCTTGCAATAGAAAATCCATAAAAATAAAATAGCAAATTTTTTCTCTCTAAACTGAAACTTTCTGCCCCTACTACCTCCCTTGTAAAATTGATCAGTAATATCCACTCACTCTAATGGGATTGGCTAGCTGAAAAACTTTCCACCCTCATCACTCCATGTCTTTCCTCCTAAGGACTCTATTACTACCCCATTTGGTGGGCTGAAGGTGGGATTGTCATGGTTTGATCCAGGTATCCCCCACAAACAAATGAATGTTTCTCAGTGATCAATGCTCAGCTGATGGCAGTTCAGGAATTAAAACCTCGCTAGAGCTGTGTTGTTGGGTGTGGTCTTATAGGGGTTATAAGCCAGCTTCCCCTTGCCAGAGTTTGGCACAACTTCCTGCCACTGTTACCAGTGCTGTGCCAGAGGTGATGTCCAGCCCTCTGCTCATGCCATCATTTTCCCTGCCAGGATGGAGTCTCCCCTTGAGTCCATAAGCCAAATAAACCCATTCCTCCACAAGCCGCTTTTGTTTGGGTTCTTTCTGAGCAGCAACTAGAAAACTGACCTCAACAGTTTTGGTACCAGAATGTGGGGTCATCTGTTGCTGCTAGAACCCTTATCTTGTGGCTTTGGTCTTCTGGAAGTGATCTATAGGAGGAATGTGGAAGGATTTGAAATCTCAACCTAAGAGACACCTGACAGTGCTGTAAGTACAGCGTATTGGATCATTCTGGTCAGAGTTAAAAGACCTGAATGAAGTAAGAACTATGGACTGTGAAGTTTGGCTTATGAGGGTGAGAAAGAACTTGGTCAGGACTGTGCCAGAAGCAGTTTGTGTGAGAGGCTTGCTGCATTCTGCCTGCCTGTGTCCTGAGAACCTGTGCAGGGTTGCTTTACGTAAAGATGGACTGGTGTGAGCAGTTGGAGATGGCACAGAAAGAAAGATCTTTGGGTCAAAACTGCTGCCCGTTCACCTGCAATTGTTTGAGAGATGACAACCATTGAGATTGGGCCAGCTGGTCTGCATTGGAACAACAGGAAGAATGCAGATTCTTTGAAGTAAGGGGCCTGAATGCTTTGTTCCCCCCTGGATTAACAAGTTGGTAGCCCACCTGGTTCTGTGGAATGGAGATTGGTTAGAAAGAGGGTCATTGGATTTGCAACACAGTTTTATTTTTGAAAAATGGCCATCGGTGTGTGAAGCAGGTGTGCTAGGTTGCCTGCATGGAGCCCGAAGAAGCCATGAGAATGAACAATTACAGTTACAATGGAGACCCAAAGAATTCCAGGACTATGGAGGGTGCCAAGGCAAGCTGCCAGCACCAGATGAAGTTTTCTCGGACTGTGAGTAGCTGAGATGGAGGGGTGGATTTGAATCTCTAAGAGACTTGTTATTGGTTAGAATCATTGAACTTGGAGTTAGAGATTGATGGTATTTGGGACACCTTCCTGCCACTATTTCCAGTGCTGTGGCAGAGGTGATGTCCATCCCTCTGCTCATGCCATCGTTTTCCCTGCCAGGATGGAGTCTCCTCTTGAGTCCATAAGAAAAATAAACCCATTCCTCCACAAGCCGCTTTTGTTTGGATTCTTTCTGCACAGCAACTAGAAAGCTGACTGCAACAGGGCTCTAGAACCTCTTTGGTAGACTCCTTCTGACAATATTAACCCCCAATAAACCCCATGCCTCTAACCCTTTGGTTTCTCTCTTTCATCTCTGCACCAAACTTGTACCTTACAATAAAATTTTTGATTTGTAGTGTGTTGTTTATTAAATGCTCATTTATCTTGATGATTTTGTGCAATTATAATAGTAGTTGATTTCTGGTGCTGAATTAAGATTTGTTTTTATTGTTCTGGTAAATTGTGTGTGTTTTTTTAATGTTTTGCAATAAAAGATTCCTATGAATTACCACATCCAAATATTTATTCACACATGAGAGGAGTAACCGGAATGATGAATTGGGCACAGGGAGTAAGCACCCTAGAAATTAATGGCTCTTTAAACCCTTAGCCAATGCAGCTGGGCAGACTATCCCAAGTGGGCAGGAGCAGTACTCATGTGTGCACCATTTTCCAGCCAGGCTTTAGCACAAGCCACATGACCTCCAAAACATGCCTCATGGAGGGAGGAGACTCGATTAATAGTCATGAGGTTCACATTAATACCCTACAATGGAAGTAAAAGAGAGTTAACTAGTGCATTATACATAGCAACGTAAACAACACTGTTCAACCAGTCTCTGTTTTTCATAATATGTGGGTATAATATTACTACTGCAGAGAGATAAGCAGGGGCCATGCCCAGGGGAAGCGAAACACAGCATGGGAGCCTCTGAGTCATTGGATCAACAAATGTATGATAAGTATTCTGGGACAGGCTAGGTCCTGATTCCTCAAAATATATGTGGTCACTCTCCTCTAAGAGCCAATTGGGGAAGCAGAAATTTAAAAAAAAAAAAGAGGAAGAATGACATTGTACAGGAAGCACGGTGAAATTTCAGTTGGGAACACAGGCTGTCATTAAGTCTGTTTTAGAGTAAGAAAACCCTTCACAAATAAGGTAGTATTGAGCTAAGGCTTGAAGCATAAAATGTTTCAAGCTGAGAAGACAGGAATAGAGTGTGCTATTAGAAGGCACCAAATATGCAAATGCAGGCAGCACTGCAGGGCCACCACTGGATTGTTGGCTATTTCTGGATGAGAAAAAGCCTACAGAATGGGAAAGAGATGAGAGAGACGCAAGGGAAGATAAGCTGGAGCCAGCTCATGAATGGCCTTGATCTCCAAACAGGGATCATATGTCTCAGAACGGAATGAGGAACCTATAAGGATACTAGACAGTAGACCACCTGAAGCTTAGAGACCGTATGTTTACGAGAAATACACTGGAAGCAGGAGCTTGAAGGGTTGATGGCAAGATCAGGTGTGTGAGACAGAAACAGGGAGATGCAGAGCTCTTGCTATGAGCCTAGTCATGGGCTAATGTGAGTCTGCTGTGGGTAGGAAAAGTAGCATGATGCTGGATCAGTACAGGATGATGGAGGAAAGAGGAGTTCGGGGGACAGAACTGGATCTGGAACTCCCAGTTTAGGAGTAGACAGTTCAGTAGACCTAGATATGGTGTCACATGCCTGTAATTCCAGCACTTGAGAGGCTGAGGCAAGAGGATTGCTCTAAGTTTGAGTCCAGTGTGGACTGTATAGTGAGTAGTGAGTCAGCCTGGTGTACAGAATGAGATCTTATTTGAGAGAGAGAGAGAGAGAGAGAGAGAGAGAGAGAGAGAGAGAGAGAGAGAGAGAGAGAGAGAGAGAGAGAGAGAGAAAACAAATATGACACCAGTGTCCAGGAGATGGCTCAGTTGGAAAAGTGTTTGCTTACAAGCATTAGGACATGAGGAAGATCAGATCCTGAGTTCAAGGTGTAATGAATTCAAGGCATTGAAGACAGTGGTCATCCATGCTGCATCACTGAACACACCACATGTGCACATGTCTTCATGCCACACAGCACTACCTCAAACACCTCAGCTCAGTTTTGAGACTACTGTATGTTATAAATTCCATCACAGTGACAAAAAGAAAGCTGACATCCTATCACTAGAAGGGTCATCTCTATCACATCTTCCAGGGCCCTGGAAGCATTACAGAGGAAGTGGCAGATGAAAACTTACTGTTAGCCTAAGAACATCCTCTGGAAAGATGGCTGTAGGTACTGAGGGGATGCAAAACTCATTCAAGGAGAAAAAAAGAGGCTTCCGAGAACTCAGTACTAAAGGAGACATAATATGCCCTCCAAGGCTCAAGGAACATTGTGGAAGAGGGGACCGAAAGAACTTAAGAACCACAGGGTGGGAAGGTGTAGTCTGAGGCACTGTCCACTCCCACAGAAACTGACTGGTACATTTATGACCCCAAAGTGATTACAGATAATCCCACTGAGGAAGGCTCTCAATGGAATGGATAACCTGATGGGAATATGACCAAATATGTTCATGAGTCTAAGCCTGTGAATAATTGATCAGTCTTACAACCCCTGGTCCCAGCCACCGGTTCCTTCCCTCACTGAGCTGTTGACCACAGTGACCCATGAGGTTCCAAAAACAAGACAGAATTCTGTCAAAACTCTTGAATGCCCTCCCCAGGCCTGAGGCAAAACCCTGTTGGTGAAGAAACCACAAAATGCCATCGATCAGCACTGGGAGACCATTTGAGGTCCGGAATGGTATCCAGCCCCCAGATGGCAGTTAGTGTAGTGCTGGAAGGCACTGCACAATCTGCCAGGGGAAGCTGATCAACGACAGCTGGAGTAAACAGAGACCACTGGCATGAAACACAGTCTGCGGCCATGAGTAGGCTGACCACACCTCCTATTGGGAGAGAACAGCTAACCAAGAAAGGAGAACTTGTGCAATGGAGGAGCCTGAGCCTGGGGGAGAGAATCAACAGCTTTTAAATTTGATCAAATATACTCATATATTCTCAACAACAAAAAAAGACATGAAGACTTTAAAACTGGCTAGTCCACAAGGTGGCAGCATTGTTCTAGAAACAAATCTACTCTGCAAAATTTCAGAAAGGCTGGATGTGGAAAAATGTACTGCCTGTCAGGACTGAAAGACCATGTACAGTGAAACGCCTTAATTGTGCATGAGAAAGTGGACAAGCAGAAAACCCTAGTTATATATAAGATGAAGCTCCTCAGTTGTGTGAGAGAGCATTATAACCAAAGATTTGCTGCACCCCGGTTTGATGCATTACTTTCATGTACTCATGTTTTACTCACATTTACCACATGACCTAGTTGTGTAATGAACTTCTAAAGAGTAGAATGTATTCATGATTAGTGCATATGGTAAATAAGTAAAGATGCAGAACTTCTTATACATGTAATCACACTATTGAAGCTTACAGAGTAGAGCTAAAAATGTAAACAGTGTAGCAGGGAGTGATGGTGCACACTTGAAATCCAAGCACTCAGGAGGTGGAGGTAGAAGGATCCTGAGTTTCAAGTCAGCCTGGGCTGCATAGTGGGTTCCAGGATATCTTGAACTACACAGCAAGACCCTAGCTCAATGATAAGTAAATAAAATAATTTGAAAAGTGCAAAATGAAGGTATCCAAGAACAGAAAAAGAATAGTAGTGAAAAAAAATGGTGAGTAAGTATGGTGGTATACTCCATTAATCCCAGCATCTGGGAGGAGGTAGGAGGTTCACCATGACTTTCCGGCCACCCTAAGACTACATAGAGATTTCCAAGTCAGCCTGGGCTAGAGAGAGACCCTACCTCGAACAACAACAGCAAGAACAAAAATCAAATCAGAAGTTGGGTGTGATGGCAAATGCCTGTAATCTCATTGCTTGGAAAGTGGAGGCAAAAGATTGAGCTTGAGGCCAGCCTTGATACACAATGAGTTCATGGCCAGCCTGAGATTAAAATAAAGGCCAAAGTAAAAGAAATCAAATGAGATGAAATTTACAATGCTGGAAAATAAATGAGCAGGGCTAGGGAGATGTTTCAGTAAGGAAGAGCGCTTGCCTTGCACACAAGGGTGTGAGAGGGCCTGATTCACCCTGAGTTTGACTCCCCAGCCACCACACAAATAGTAAACAGCTGGGTGTGGCCTTGCGTGCTTATGACCCCAGTCCTGTGGAGAGTGAAAACCAGGTTGGAAAATTGCTGGGGTTTGCTATTCAGCCAGTCTGACAGAAAACAGTAGCTCTGTGTTCAGTAAAAGACTCCATCACAAAGAAAGCCACAGATAAGCAATAGAGAACATCCAAGATTCTCCTCTGAACTCACGCATGCACATGGGGCATGCATATGTGTACACACACATATAAACACCATACACATACACCACACCACGCATAGTCTATACACCAACACACATAAAATAAAAATAAATAAGAAAAATATAAGGAAATAAGCAAGGACAGGAGTGTGGTTTAGGTCATGGAAAGCCCTTGGTTCCAACCCACAAGCACCAAAAAGCATGTGCTGAGGAAGGTGGGAGGTAAAGTGTTTTCTGGCACATGTACGGCCCTGGGTTCAATCCACAAGCTCCACTAAAGGGAAAACTAAATAGAGAAAAAAATCAGACAAAAAGTCCATCGCTGTTAAC
>PVHP010017805.1:0-2500 GCA_004024765.1 Zapus hudsonius | reverse complement strand
TAGTTGGACCAGGATCAAATTATGCCTCCACAACATAGGGTAATTTTACAGTGGAAAAAAATTACAAGAGCCACATTGCCAAGGTCATCAAAGTAAACAGAAGCAATGAGGGAACAAATTGTCACTGTGTGCCACCTTATTGAATTTGATAAACCACCATGTGTACCATCAGAGGGAATGTTATGTGAAGAGCACAGCATGTCATCGATCTTGTGCTATCCCTGCCCAACTAGGACAACCTGACTCTAGTGAGGAAATTGTGCACCAATGCACTCAGTGGGAACATTCTACAAACTAACTGGCTGGAACCAATTCAAGGAAGGACCAGGGAAGACAAGATATCTAATATTTAAATACACTTGACCTTGAATGGGATCTATTTGCAATTAAAACAATTAGCTACTCAGGAAAAAAAAAACATTAGCTAAACATGAATGGAGGTCTCTGGCAAAGAGACTTTGTACTACTCTTAAAACTTTTTGGTCTTTTAAACTTAGCTCCAAAAAAGACAAATAGTCATTTGTCATCTCATATCCCTGATATGAAGCTATAATGCTCTTACAAAACAAACATAAATGCTTTTTTGTTTTTGAGTCAGGGTTTCACTCTTGCCCAGGCTGACCTTGAACTTACCCAGGTTGGCCTCAAACTCACAGTCATCCTCCTACTTCAGCATCCATAGTGCTAGGATTAAAGTTGTGTGCCAATACACCCAGCAAAGGTTTGAATACACACATATATTGAGTTTTTATCTCCACTTATTTCTGTGGTAAAAAGCTTGTGAGTGGAATATTTTTAAATCTTCTTGAGCATTTATTTATTTGCATTTATATATTTGAGATGGAAATAATGAAATAATACACAGTTATAACCTGCAATTAGTAGGTCTCAGTTTCCCTCTCAGACATCACCATGTCAGCTATTAGCAAGCCTGTTTCAGACACACTGGACATGGTGGACACAGGCACTGGGTTGGGGATGGTCCTCACCCACAACTGGGAACCCAGCACCCTGAGAAACAGGAGAAAAGACTCCTTAGCCACGGTTAGCCAACTGCCACCACCTGAACTACTGCAGGTCAGGCATTTGTAATCTGAAAATCAAATTCCAAAATATTCCAAAATTCAAAACTTTTGGAGCACTGACATGACACCAGCACAAAAGGAAAATCCCATGACCTGAAACTTGGTTTCCTGCCCCAAATTATTTCAAATGTCACATAAAGTTACCATCCAGGTATGTGCATAAATCATATATGAAACATAAATGAACAATGTTTAGGTCAGAGTTCCAGCCACAAGATAGCTCATTATGTATAAGTAAGTATTCCAAAATCTGAAAAGAAATGAAATCCAAGACACTTTTGGTTCCAAGCATTTCAGTTAGCATCTGTTCAGCCTGTATAGATATCCTTGCTCTTAAAAGAGCTAAGATATCAACATAAAATGGGTTAATTATTCCTAAAATTTGTTGTCATGTACACAAAAGGCTGTGGTGAGCTTCTTTCCTGCTGCAAAACAAGACTCTCACCCTGTCCTTTGTCCAATTTCAAACTTTCTAGTAACTTTCTCATCAGTCCCATAAGACTCAAACCATAAACAATGTGGATAAACTTCACAAGCCTGAGATTGAGGCCAAGAAGCCAGAAACCAAAGAGTATGCTCTGTGGAATGCTGTTCCTGTTAAGGAGAAAAGGAAGACACACTCACCTAGGAAGTCCGGAGACAGAAGCAAATTGATGAGGGATGGTGCTGACTGAAATTGGGCATGAGTGGAAGCCATATTGTCCATAGCATTTCGCTTTTGGATGTTGGTCTCCTCAGTGTTCATCTTGGGATACCTCAGCCAACTGCTCTCTAGGCACTGGGTATTCATGTCCTATTTTCATAAAGGAACTTTAAAATGACTCCACCCCTCCAAAAAAACACTCATCCCCTTCACAGTTTTTGGCCTCTCTCCACTTCCAGCAGAGCATGGTTCTCTCTGGTCAACCAATCAGCTAAAGGCTGGAGCACAGTATGTTCTTCACATGCCCCCCCACCTCATCCTTTAAGATGCCAGATACTGTGGTGCTTTGAAGGTGAAAAGAAGAGAGAATAAGGAAGGCAGTCATGAAAACTAGTACTTCTTGTGGGAGAATTCAAGTTTGTAACACCCTTATCTCCACTTGCCAAAGGAAAATTGTGAAACCACAATTGGAAGAAAAAAAAAAACTCAGTTTGATACACTTTTTGGCCAAACTGGGGAGAGCAGGAAAAAAAATACTCATTTCTTTTGACCTTTCCTGAAGCAATTTTACAGAAAGAGTGGGACAAAGGCCAGACAATATGGACATTTAGCTGTGAGTCTGAGCTCCATAAGATCTCAGAAGATGAGCTCTGCTGCTCTGATGCCTGGGTAGCTGTGGTAAGTCCTTCGTAGACCTTCCCCCCCGCCTTCCGGCCTCCAGCGTGTCTGCTCCGCCCCTCCCCCTACACAGCTTTCTTGATTTTTTTTTTCT
>PVHP010017804.1:0-34011 GCA_004024765.1 Zapus hudsonius | reverse complement strand
GAGTGAGGGTTCTTTTTCCCCCAAATCCTCACCAGCATCTATTGTTGGTGGATTTTTTTAATGATTGCCATTCTGAATGGAGTAAGGTGGAATCTCATTATTTTGATCTGCATTTCCCAGATGACTAAGGATGATGAACATTTTCTTAAAGGAGAATTGGCTGTTTGTGTTTCCCCCTCTGTGAATTCTCTGTTGATTCAGTACTCCATTTTGTGAGAGGGCTTTTTGGTTTTTCATTATTTAATTTTTTGAGTTCTTTGTATGTTCTAGATATTAGACCTCTATCCATATTATAGCTGGCAAAGATTAACCCCCAGTTTGATGGTGGTCTAATGGTTCTGAGTATGGTATGTTTGTCTGTACAGAAGCTTTTTTGCTTGATGAGATCCCATTGGTCAAGTGATTATTGCACTTCCTGAGCTACTGGAGGTTCGTTCAGGAGGTTTTTCCCTATTCCTATCTCATGGATAGCTCCCCCCCCCATTTTTTCTGCCAGGGTTTTCATAGATTCAGGTCTTACGTTGAGGTCTTTGATCCATTTAGAGTTGATTTTTGTGCATGCTGAGTGGAGTAGGTATACTTTCATTTTTTTTACATGTATTTATCCAGTTTATCCAATACCATTTGTTGAAGATGCTATATATATATTTTTTGCCAGTGAACAATGTTTCTACCTTTGTTGAAGATCAAGTAACAATAGTTGTTCATACTGAATGGGGTCTTCAATTCTGTTCCATTGGTCTGTCTGTTTTTATGCTAATACCATGTTATTTTTGTTAGTATGGCTTTGTAGTATATCTTTAGATCAGGAATGGTGATACCTACTGAGGAGGTTTTTATTTTTATTTTTTTCTAAGGACAGATTTGGCAATCCTAGGCCTTTTCCATTCCAAATAAATTTTGAGATTATTTTTTGTATGTCTGTAAAGAATGAAGCTGGGATTTTTATTGGCATGGCATTGTATCTGTCTATTTGTTTTGGAAGGATTGCCATTTTCACAATATTAATTCTACCTACCCAGGAGCATGGAAGAACTTTCAATCTTTTCAAATCCTCTTCTGTTTCCTTCTTTGGCTTTTTTATGTTTTCACTATACAAAATTTTCACATCCATGGTTAGTGTTATTCCAAGGTATTTGATTTTTTGAGGCTATTGAAAATGGGACCCTCTTGCTGATTTTCTTTTCTATATGCATGCCATTTGCATATAGGAAGGCTACTGATTTTTGTGTTTTAATTTTGTATCCTGCCACTTTTCTAAAGGAGTTTATCACCTTCATGAGCTTACTGGTACTATCCTTTGGGTATGTTATATATACATGATCAAGTCATCTGCAAAAAAGGATAGTTACACTTCTTCCTTTCTAATTTGTATTCCTTTTATGCCTTTCTCCCATATTATTGCTTAGGTTAGAACTATGAGCACTATGTTGTAGAGCAGTTTTAAGAGTTGATATCCCTCTTGTTCCCAATTTTAGTGGGATTTCCTTGAGTCTTTCCCCATTATGTATGATTTGGGCTTTAGGAGATTTGTGTATGGTCTTTATTATGTTGAGGTATAAGCCCTCCATGCCCAGTGTCTCCGGCATTTTGGTCATGACGTTATGTTTATTTTTGTTGAAGGTCTTTTCTGCATTGGTGGAGATGACCATGTAGCTCTTGTGGTTATATTTATGAATGTGCTTGATTACATTGATCTACTTCCTTATGCTGAACCATCCCTGCATCCGTGAGATTAAGGCTGCCTGGTTGAGATGGATAATACTTTTGATGTGTTATTTAATTATTTATTTTTTTTGGTTTGTGAGGATTTTGTTCAGAATTTTTGAAATCATGAATGAAAGGAAGGAAAGAATTCCTTCCATAACTCCCAGATCTATCCTTCTAGCAATGTGTTGAAGCATTTTCTTTATTCATTTATGCTTTTGGTATTTGCCAATGTGAATTTGTTTTCTACTTTCTCAAGATATAGTATTTACATTGGTTTGCATTGATTTTTTTGGCAGGCACCATCTTTTAGTACTCTGGTGATCCACCCTTAGTTCACTCTCATAGTTCTTTATTATTTAATTGCCTTCGGGCTTTAATGTTATCTAAAGTACCAGCTATTCTTTCCACTGAGCTTTTCCTCTCTCTCACAGTTTAACACCAATCCAACCCATAACACAAATCTTTCTGGCTCTAGGTCTTCTATGATAAAGGGGCAATATTGAGAATTTTGAGTTTATAAATTTCTGTGCATGTAGATTAACCTCTTTAGAAGATAGATGGCCATAAACTTTAAATGTGTCTTTCCAAATCTTGTACGACCGATCAGCAGAATCTTTTTCTTCCAACATATAAAAAGGATTATTAATATTTATGTTTTTTACCTGTATAAGTGCAAATATAATAATTCAGCCTGAATATTTATTTTTATCAATTTCTAACAATACAATCAAGTTAAATAACAAGCTCTAGAAGTTGTGGAAAAAACAA
The DNA here is from genome assembly GCA_004024765.1 of Zapus hudsonius. NCBI lineage: Eukaryota > Metazoa > Chordata > Mammalia > Rodentia > Dipodidae > Zapus > Zapus hudsonius. Next base: position 31,533 of record PVHP010017804.1, on the reverse strand, counting down.
TTTTACTCAATATAAAATTACATAAGTTATTGTGTTTTGTCTTCATGGGTTAAAAGAGAAAACTAAAGCTAAAATTATGGGAAGAGATATTCTTGTACTTTGTTGCCTAAAAGACTTTGACAGAGCTGTAATCATGTCTAAATGGATAAAGGTCAGCATTACACAACTACCTTCCCACGTGTTTTATAGATTACACAATGTTGTAAACTTCATGCTAGTTGAACTGATGAGGACAGCTACAATTTGATCATTTTCTGAAAACAATTAAGCAACTATTTTGTACAGATAAAAATGTGACCTCTTATTATAATGAGTCATTCTAAGTAGACGACTAAACATGTGATTAGCAATGATAACATTCCTTAAAATATCTTGGATAAAAATAAAAAAGAAAGTGTTTAAAGTGTATTTATGCAGAAGGAAGACTTTTGATTGAGGTGGTCAAAATAAGCTGGAGATATGTGGTGTCACGATGCAGGCCGGGGGTGTGGGGAAGATCTGTATATAGGAAAGGGTAGGTGAAAAAGTGCTCAGCATCTTTGAAGAACAAAAAGGGGTTCAGTGTTTATGGAGTGCAGTCAGTTTGAAGAGGGTAGTGGCAATTTCTTAATGTTCAGGTGGCCTGTTATTTTACCACCATAATAAATTCCACTCACATTCCGAGTCACAGAGGAAGGGAGCAAAATAGCTTGATTTAATGTGTTAAAAGAATAACTTCAGCTGTTGTTTTTCAAATGGACCAGTTAGGAGGTTGTCACAATAACCCTCTAGAGCTATGATGATGACATAAACAGCCGAGGAGGGATACGTAATTCAATCATGTCTTCATTCAGGGTTTAGATTTCCTCTCACTTAAGGTTACCTGCTCCCTTAACCTATGTTAGTGGAATTTCAGTAATCTTTGCGCTTTCCTTTAGGTCTCATCAGAGAAATAAACACCTTTAAGACATTTAACCTGCATCAATGGAGAGAGCAGGACCCTCCTTTCTGCCTCCTCTCCAGAGGGATGATGTTAAATGGAGCTTTGCTATTGGAGAAATTTTCATGTGTTTAATATTTACTGAACACTAGTGAATCAGACTTTCAGCATGCCACTTAAATGTACTGTACCAAGTGTTTTACAGTTTTAAAAAGTATTTTATTCAAGGCAGTTATGCAATAAACTGTTCCCATTATTGATATGAAATAAGATTAAATTCAGAATAGTTAAATCTTCTCTAAGTTCTTCAGTTTATTAAGTAGTATAACCAAAAATTATTGTTACTATATACTTCTTTTATTATGATATAGTCACTGTTTTAGATAATGATGTGCAATGAGATTTTAGCATAGTCAAAATTGTGGGGAGATGGTATAAGTGATCTCTGTGTTTTTTTTTACATATCTTCTATTACGGAAATATCCTATATTTTTACAAGATTACTGTCTTTAGCATTTATAAATTAATTGATCAGTTATAGATTTGAAGTTTTAAAAAGAGATTTAATTTTAATCCGTGAAGAGCACTCAGTTTGTGGAACATAGTTAATGAAACTCATATTTTGGATACTTTCATAATTCTGGCTTTTACACTAACCATAAAAACCTCACAATTTAGAAAACCAGTTTCACTCTTGTGAATATTCTTGAATTTTCTCATATATTTAGCCTGTTGATTATACACATAGAAATGATGCATCCTTTTTAGATATATGCAAATGTTGGCTTGGAAGTGTTTATCAAATCATAGTGGTGTTGATCTGTCAGTCAGCCAGCTAGTATCTACTGAGGTTCCACAGAGTAGATTTATGCTTAAGAACATGAAACTTGTAGATCATTTGACAAATGGTATTAGCAAACCCTGATGGACAAACTCAAAAATGAGGAGTGCATTGATTCTTAAAAACCAATCAGCACCAGTACTGATGAGATGGGGTCTGTTGGCCTCTGATATACTCATGAAAATGTGCTTGGCAGGGTCCTAAGGGAGTGACCATGGCTGGGGCTGTGCTATGAGCTCATGAAGTGCCGGCTCTGGATATTCCAACTAGGATGCCAGGTCATGGCGGTCAGTGGGGACAATGCAGTCACCGTTCTACCACTCCAGACTTCTGATTCTCCCACAAAGATCTTAATAGTTATCAGTCTGCTCATATTAACCACGAACATGTATTCGTTGAGTCCTTTCTGTGTTCCATTTTCTTTGCTAGGAATTTTACAAAAGTACTTTAAAATTCTGTATTGCATTTTAATTGCAGCTCTTGCAAAAGCATTCATACTGTATTCTTCTCATAGCCTCTAATTAAAACATTTGAATGGCTTCTAATTCATTGGCAGGATAAAAACTAAAATACTTTAAGCAGCCCGTGTATCTTTTAGATTGTTTAAGGTTTTTCACTCATGTTAACCTTTTACTCTATGTACTTCACAACAACAGTCTGCCTCTCTTTCTCTCCCTTGCCATTTTTTCAGTTCCCTAAAAATGCCACATTCGTTCTCCTATTAATAGGATACCTGCATCATAAATGACAAAGCCCCATAGAATTACATAGAAACATCTATCTCAATTAAATAGGACAATAATCCTGAGTAGAAATACAGGCAAGTCATGACAAAAGGGGAATTTATATAAGAAAAATAAGTAGAAAAGAGAACATTAAAATATTCACTTTCACTTGTTTTGAGGAGCAAGTAAGTTGAAAGCATTTTGTCCATTGAGCCTTTCTAGTATTGACAGAGTAGGCATAGGAGAATTCTGTGCCATCCTTGTGCACAGATGTATTAAATATCACTGACGTGCCCTGCAGCATTATTTTTCATCAGAAGGAACTGTCCTATCTGCCGGGGTATATAAATGAGCACTGGAAAGTATCTGGAAATCAACTAGATATCACAAAGAAACAATAAAATGAAGACAGCTCCAATATTTTACATATTTATTGAACTGGTAAGATACAAAAAGAAAAGAAAACACATTGGCTACAAAGGTACAAACAGGCAAGTGTCATAATAGTGTTTTGACCAAAACATGTGAGAAATTATACTCCCCAAGGAAAAATATCAGATTGAATGGCATGTGCTGAGTACACTATCTCTTTGATGAGTTGGTTGGCCACCTGCAACTGCTTGTCAAAAGCCAAATTATGTCCAGTTTGTAAGCAGCATCATTCAACTAAAGACTATGGAGAACATTAAAATGTAAATGCTGAAACAAAGACGTAGCCATTATGCAAGGCAAGTTGAACTTGGCTCAATCACTTCTGTATTTTTGTTTGGAAATAACTATGGATCCATAAGGAATTACAAAAAACAGGACCAGGGAGATGCTCAGTGGTAAAAAGTGCTTGCTCTGCAAGCTTGCTGACTAAAGCTGAGATCCCCAGCACACATTAACCTCTGTCCTCCACATGCACACACATAGTGCCTGTACTCCATACATGTGTACCCACATGCATATGAATATGCGTGCATGCACAGTATATGTGTGTGTACACACACAAACACACACACACACACACACACACACACACACACACACACACACATACACACACACACACGGGTGTCTTGAGTAAGAACAGCTCAAGAAACCAGAAGCCCTATGATAGTTCAATTATTAAAACCAGAAATCCATCCTGGTACAATGTTGTGCTTGAAAGTGAATTAGTCCCCATAGGGTCATTTGTTTCAGCACATGCTCTCCAGCTGGTGGCAATGTTTAGGATGGTTGAGGAACCTGTGGGAGGTGGAGCCTTGTTGTAGAAAGTAGGTACCTAGTGGTGGGTTTTGAGGTTTTATAGCCCTGCCTCACTTCCTGTTCCCGCTCTGCACCTGAATGAATTCAATGTAACCAGCCAGCTTCCCATTAATACTGCAATGTCTTCCCTGCAATATTAAAAAAAAATTAAATTTTTGTTTGGGGTAAAGACAGTTTCCAACAATTTCTGAAATGGTCATAAACATAATTCTTCCATTTTGTACTTCATATTTGTGTGATGAGACCTTTTCAGCATTGAAGATTGCAAAATCAAAATATCAATCAACTCTGAAAAGCATTAACAATGCTCTATGTCCTGCATAGATCAAATATTCAGCCAATATATAATTCTTTATGTGAACCAAAAAGCAGATCTATCCCATTATCATGAAATTTTGATTATTCTATTTTTGGGGTGTGGGGGGTGCTGAGGACGGAACCCAGGGCCTTGTGCTTGCTAGGCAAGTGCTCATCCACTGAGCTAAATCCCCATCCTGGGATTATTCTTAATAAATGGTAAAATTATATGAACCTCAAAGAAAAAATATTTGGTTTCTCAAAGTAGGCTCTAGCCCAGGCTGACCTGGAATTCACTATATTGTCTCATACTGGTCTCAAACTCATGACAATTCTTGTACCTCTGCCTCCCAAGTGCTGGGATTAAAGGCATGAGCCACCATGCTGGCTCCAAAAAAATTATTTTTTAATAAAATTCTTATGATTTATTATTTGCAAATGTTTGATGTGTGTACCTATGTTAGTTAGCCAGGAGTCAATGAAGGTTCATGGAACTAGGGCAATGGCTGAGGCAGTAAAGTGCTTGATGCAAATCAAAATAATCCCCCTTCCTTAAACTGATTCTTGACATTTGGTCACAGCAATGAGCAAACTAATCCATGTGTTGATTCAGCCAGTAACAACCAAGATACAGAATTATTCCCTCAGTATGACAATCTTGTTCATCTCTACCCCTTGAAGCCACTGATCTCTTCTCCAGATATACTAGTTTGTCAGATTATTTACCTAATCATTTTTGTCTTGAGTTTATATATGTCTGTAAATATAATTTTTTAACCAACAACACTTTCATAAATACTTCACAAACATTGCAGCTCTCAAAACTTAGAATTTAATCAATGTTAAATCAGTACAAATGTGGTTTTCCAAATTTTGAAAAAGCAAGCCAATGAACTCATTTAAAATAGCAGATAAAATGTGGAGAGCACCAACCACAGGACTCACTATATTACCTCCTCTCATTTTATAGGCAATCTTTTTGCTCAAATGGCATAATAATCTATTTATTTTCTCCTAAACTATCCATATAGTTAAATCAAACATGTTTTTAGTCCCCACTATTTGATATTGTATGACAAAATATGCCTTGAAAAGCTTGAAATATTTATTTTGAAATATGTTATTACAATCTATTGACCTATAAGCTGATTCACTGAGACAGCGAATGTAAATGGAAGTCTCCACTGGTCTCTGCTCATTCACTAAAGCTTAAAATATTTTTGTCTTGTTTTGGACTGGAGTTCTATTCCAATTATCATTGGATTTGTAGTTCAATTAAACCTTGATAGGCTGATCCAAGGATGCATTCAATTATCCAGCACAGAATGCTAAAATCATTTTTGGACATTCAATACCAGATAATCCAGATTTTATCCATGTTAATAGATATTTGGGCATGGAGAGAAAACTGCATCAGTCTGTACTGGCTCTATTAGTGCAAAACAGACAATGCCAGACTTCACTTTCTGTATGGAGTTGATCTGGTGTATGTAGAATAAATTGCTGTAAAATAAATTGGTAACTTGCAATTGGGCCAATATGTTCCTTTTTCAAGTGTTAAAATATCTAACAGTTACCATGACAGGTGGTTTTTTATTTCATTATATGGGTAACTTTTTATTTTTAAAATATATTTTATCTCTTTATTTTCAAGGAGAGAGAGAGAAAGAGAAAGAGAAAAAGAAAGAAAGAAAGAAAGAAAGAAAGAAAGAAAGAAAGAAAGAAAGAAAGAAAGAAAGAAAGAAAGAAAGAAAGAAAAAGAAAGTCAGGACCTCTAGCCACTGCAAACAATCTCTAAATGCATGTACCACTTTACACATCTGGCTTTATGTGGGTACTGGGGAATCATACCTAGGTTGTGGGCCTTTGTAGGCTAGCACAATAAATGCTGAGCAATGTCTCCAGCTTATCATTATATGGGCACTTCTATAAAACAAGTTAACATACTTTGCAGCAATGTTGTTAGGAATAGACCAATCAACAAGTTGATTCTTTGGTTCCTGTACTTACTTCTTTATTTTTTTAAACTTTTTCTCCAAAGATAGTAATAAGATAACACCTATGAGTATGCATTATATTTAGGTAGACCTGCATATACTAGCCAGCTCCAACATTTATTACTTTTGTGGCACTGAACATGTATATCTGTCATAGTCAACCCCACACCACTGGGATGAACCTCCAAACCAGGCACGATTATGGGAAGAAGGAATTTATTGAAGTTACAGATCCAGAGGAAGTTCCACAATGGTGAAAGAGACTGGCACTCTTTCACATATCCAGAGAGAGAGAGAGAGAGAGAGAGAGAGAGAGAGAGAGAGAGAGAGAGAGAGAGAGAGAGGCCATCACTAACAGCACACAACACACACACACATCATCATCATCATCATCATCATCATCATCATCATCATCATCATCAAACAGGCCAGGGAAAGGAAGAGAGAGATTTCCTTCTAGAGTTTCCTAACATCCTCCCCTCTTCTGAGAGAGCTACCCACTCTGGAGGAAGAGATCACTCAGGAGGAGGGTCCTCCTCCTTTAGCTAATCCTTCCTGTAAGCAACCTCAGGGATCCACCAAGATTACTGTGGATTACTAAACAGGTCAAATTGACTACGAAACATAACCATCACAATATCCATTTGTGACACTTAATACTTTTCTTTCTGTTTTAGTGATTATAAAAGGTAAATTAGGTTATCCTGGGGAGTACAGCAGCTACAGAGTAAGAGGTCAGTAAACATTCAGTAAGCTTACTGAACTTGATAATTTGACAAATTAGTGTGATTACTATTGTTTATTATCATTTAACAAAAAAAACACTTTGAGAAAAGGTTAAAGATATATCAATAGTGTATAGCAACTTTTAATCTCCACAATTCTATCTTTAAAATTCACATATACTAATATTAACCATGAATATTTAATTTATCAGGAATGTAAGGTAATGGCAAAATAAAGATACTTCACCCTACTCTTCTCTTTAATAGTGAAAAGAATGGAAAATAGAGTGCAAAAACTCCTTTAGTAAAAATAAGAAGGCACAGAGAAACGCCTAAATATGAGGAAGAGCTGCCAAATTCAGTGGGATTTTTATTAAATTAAGAATTGTATTTGAGATCCACTTGCCACTAATCCCTTTCACTTCATGCAGTCTCCCTACCAGCCACAAGAGCTCAATTAGTAATCTTCTAGCAATAGACTGCCTGGTGGTGGTGGGGCGGGTGGGGGATGGGGAGGGATAGTGGGACTTAGTGAGAAGAAAGCATCCTTAGCATGGATAAGAAGAGGAATAGAGGAAGAGGCTAGAGGCAGCCAGCATTCACTGCTCACCAAGGTCTTCTGAAGACAAAGTAAACATGATGTGTGCTAAACTTTACTCAGGAGGTAACTAGGTCAAATGAGGACATAAGGGTGGAGCTCTAACTCAGTATGACTAGTGTCCTTATGAGCATAGGGCCACCTGGAATGTGTCCACACAGAGTGAAGGCAGGCGATATGAGGACACAGAAAGGAGATGCTTCAGAAGAAACTAAGCTGACTGCAACCTTGAGGTTTAACTTCCAACCTTCTGATCTGTGACAAATTAAATTCTGCAGCGCAAGTCTTCAAACATGTGGACTTGTATTAGGTCAGTGCAAGCAAGGTTATGCAAACATACTAAATCCAAATTTGAATAAGAAAAATCTGTGAAATATTGGCTGCTCAGACCTATTCAAAAGGAAGGGAACTGATGATGAAATAAAAGACGCGGGGAATGGAAAGATTCTGATACTCTAAGCTTGTGTTGATGCTTCACATTTACATACCTTTGACTAAGTAGAGGCTATAACTTCTGCCTTAGCTCTAAACCAAATGGTCCCAATTAAGAGATGAGTACTAGTGAGGAAGAAATGTCAAATATAGATATATATGCATATATCCAGTATGTTTTTCACTTATACACTATTGAGTCTTCCTTAATACAAAGAATTAATGACACAAAAGTGTTTACGGAGGCTGGGGACATAGCTCAGCACAAGCATGAAGACCTCAGTTTTGAATTCCAGAACCATGTGAAAGTCAGACATGGCAGCATGTACCTGTATTTTCAATATTGGTGAGGCAGAGACAGGAGAAACTTTGGTATTACTGGTCATGTAATCTAGTCAAATTAGTGACCTCCGATTCCTAGCAGAAGTTCAGTAAAATACAATATCTCAGGATAGAGAGAAACCTCAGCAGTTAAAGGTGCTTGCTTGCAATGCTTGATGGCCTGGGTCGATTTCCCCACTACCCACATAGAACCACATGCACAAAGTGGCCAATACATCTGGAGTACATTTGCAGCTGCAGAGGTAGGAGGTCCTGGCATGCCTGTTCTCTCTCTCTCTCTCTCTCTCTCTCTCTCTCTCTCTCTCTCTCTCTCTCTCTCTCTCTCTCTCTCTTTCAAATAAATAAATAAATATATTTTAAAAATAACAAAAAATAGTATCTCTTAAACTAAGGTGAAAACATCTAAGGCAGAGAGCAAATGTGGACATTAACCACTTTCCTCCACACACATGAACACATATGCATGCACACAATACACAGACACACACCCCAGTTGGTTTTATAATTCTAGACTTCAAATGCTACTTAATGTCTTTTTAAAATAAAATAATTGACAATTCAAATATAACAGAAAGATAAATGTTTCTTCCTGCTGCCTCTAATTACTGTCTGTATGGATCACGAGAGCTAAGAATTTTCTATCATTTCTTTTTAAGAGTTAATGAGTATCAGTATATAATAATATAACTCATTATCCTTATATTTTTGTGCAAATTTACAAAAAATTAATATGTCATATTTTCTGTCTCTCACCCTTCTCATTATTGTATCATATATTTCCTTTCTAGATATATAAATCTAATCCTTTTATTTTTTTAAACATTTTATTTATTTATTTGAGAGAGAGAAAGAGAGAGAGAGAGAGAGAGAGAGAGAGAGAGAGAGAGAGAGAGAGAGAGGCAAACAGAGAAACAGAGAGAATAGGAGTGCCAGGGCTTCCAGCCACTGCAAATGAATTCCAGATGCATATGCCCTCTTGTGCATCTGGCTTTATATGGGCACTGGGGAATCAAACTTGTGTCCTTCTGCATTGCAGGCAAATACTTTAACTGCTAAGCCAGCTTTTCAGCCCATCTAATCCTTTTAGACAACAACATATTGTACAACCTAGTTAAAGAGTCTATTACTAATGGACTTTTGTTTGTTTTCATATTTTTTCTGTTATAAACACTGTAATGAGCATCCTTATGCATACATTAAGAGAGAGGCTTATAAGTTGACTCACTGGATAAATTCCTAGCAGATGAATTCTGGGTAAAAAGTATATGAATTTTAAATTTTGATTAAATATTGAACATGGCAAAATTACAAAAGATAACAAGCCAAAATAATCAATGGAATTAAAATAGGAAGACAGAAGGAATGTATAAATAACCAAGGAGAAAGTGAAAAAGACCAAATACTATAGAAAATGAAATCTTAATTATAGGCATCAAAAAGACAAATAGATACTGTCAAGTACAACTATTAATGTGCAGAATGTATCCAAATAAACAACATGAAGATACTTACCACAAGGGGCTAGAAAAGGCAAGAATGTTAACACACATGAACTAAGGAATGAGGCCATCTCCTAAAGCAGGAGAGTAGGAGAACAGTGACTCAGACAGTCATCCAGGACCAGAAAAATCAAAAGGGCAAAATGCAGTTCCTACTTCAGAAAATAAGTGTAAACAATCAATCCCCAAATCCAAGTTTTAAAGAAAGGATAAAACACATATCAATTTAAAAAACAAAATAAAAAAAAACTTGTATTTTTCCTAAAACTGAAATACTTCTATAAGGAATATTTTCCTTTAACTTTAAATTCTTTCAACAATTCACATATTCTAATTATAAACTAAATGAATACCATATTGTTATTAGAAAATATATTTTGTGATCATAATTTAATAAGAAATCAATAATAAAAATAGAAAGTAAACAAAAAATTTATGGTCCCCTGTCACAAGGACTGATCCAGATGACCCATTGAGGAGGTTATCCAGTTGAGGGGGGAGGGGAGGGCAGTGGGGAATTGGGGATAACAACTCATTGTTTGCCCACCAAATGTTGTAACTCATTATGGACAATAAAAAAAATTTTAAAAAAAACAAGAAAATTATGCATGTAAAGATTATTTTTAAATGATAAGGTATAGTGAGCTTGATTAAGAAACTGAAAAACCACAAATAACTATAACTGGGGGTGAAAGGAACAACAAAAATACTGGGAAGATTAATGGCATGATAAAAGAACATTATGGATGCTGGAAAGATGGTTCATCAGCTTAAAGTGCTTACTTACAAAGCCTGCCAGCATGGATTCAATTCTCAAGCCATCAATGTAAACCAGACATAAAAAGTGGCATAAGCAGCTGGAATTAATTTTACAGGACACACACACACACACACACACACGCACGCACACACACGCACGCACGCACACACACACACCTACAAATTAATAAAGAAGTAAAAAATTTTAAAAAATATATATGAACTATCTTTATGCAAAATTTTTTGAAAAACTATTTCACAAAATTTACTCCATAAGAAAGAAATAACCTAACTGGATCCATTTCTACTGAAGACCTTGAGCATGTACACAAGGCTTTCCTCCAAGAAACACCAAGTCTAGATGCCTTTATTGTCAAAGTCTACTAAATAAATTAGAATAAATAACATGGATTTAAAATAGTCCCATTCAGAAAATAGAAGCAAAGAGACTTCTCATAAATTGACTTGATCAGATCAACATTCCCTTGCTGCTAAATTAATACAAAGATATTACAAGAGAAAAAACAGATCAATATTATTAATATGCATGAAAAGTGCCCTCACCAAAAATATAGCATATAATTTCAGTAATATATTAGCAAGATAATGTATCTGCATCAAGTGAAATGTGTCAAAGAAAGCATAATTGAAAAATATATTACATAATATATACAATATGTAAATGTAACAATTATATTGGCATAAATATATGTGATGAACTCAATTTAGTGGGGAAAGTGTCCTTGAAAAAATAATCACACATTAATGTTGGTACAATACTTAGCAAATGAAGAATAAAGGAAACTTGCTGAGCTGGAAAAGGATAGCCCTAGGAAAGCTAATCTAACACACTCATGGTAGAAGTCTGATTGTTTTCCCCTAAATTAAGAATAAGAGGAAAATGGACACTCACAAGTCACAGTCAACATCTCACTAGAAAAATCATGTAGTCTAAGGAAGGACTAAGAATCAATATCCTTTCTATTGGAGACAACATGAAAATCTTCAAAGAAGTATTAAGGATCTTAATGTTAACATGCAAAACAAAAATTTCAGTAGTAAGAATAAGAATCAACTCGTGATGCTTTTTTAAGAATGCACATCCAGTGAGAGACTTAAAAATCAATGAGCAATTTAGAAGGAACAGACATTCTTAGAGAAGCAACAGAGTGCTTATAATTTCCTACAACAAAAGCCAGTAGAAACTTTTAAAAGTATGGAAAAATCCTAGCGTTGGAACAGGAATGTACCTAATGAACCAAACACATCAGAAGTCAATAACGCTATCAAAACTTACTACAGTTTTATTGAAAAAAGCATCAGAATTTTACTTAAAGTGCTTAGAAGGGCAACTGGTCAAATTTGGTACTCAAGTGGAAAATGGGCCATATGTGAGTATCCTTTCTATGATGACCAGAATAGAGTGATGCACTCATGGTATCAGCATCATAGGTTCCTGACAACGCTTACATAAATATCAATCCAATTCATCATCCATTTCTGCATCAACTCATCCTCAAAGGCGACAAATAAAATTGCAGAATCAAGAACTTACCTTGCTGCTCATCACATTGACAATGGTTAATGAGGATAGGAAATGATACACAACATCAGCATGTTCAAACTGAATGAAATAAGTCACCTAAAGCAAAGTAACCATTGGTCTTGTGGTCTTAAAACACATAAAAAGAGCTGGAAACAAGCAAGTTTGCTGATTAACTGAGAAGCTATCAGGTATTTGGAGGCCAACTGTTGGAATAATAGGAAGTATAAAGCATCATCTGTGAGATGATTTTGTCAAAAACTAATAACTGAAACTCAAACACATCTAGCTGTAACCATAAATTCACAGGAAGCACACAGACAGAGGGACATGTTAATAATCCCAGGAGTATGTAAGCAGGATTGGCAAGGATGTGATAAATATGTAGGATGTACCATCTTATGTTTATTAAAGAGACAATGGGGGCAGGGGAAAGACATAAACAGAGTTTTAAAAGACTTAGAAGGCAATTAGATGAACTGTTTCCAAGACCTTGTGGGAGGAAGGAAGGAAGAATGACCTAACTCTTACAGAGTTTCACTTGGAGTGATGAAGATATTCTTAGGATGGCTGAAGAACTTAGACAATTACTAAAATCACAGAACAATGCGCTTTACAAATGGAAACATGAATGGTACATAAAGCATATCTCAGAATGATTATTTAAAGGAGACTTAAAGGGCATTAAGAAGTAAATCTTATGTAGGTTTTATTTGATATTGATTAGAAAATATTCAAATAAATAGGAACAGTGAGATTATTAGAGAAATCTTAATTATAATGAATAATAAATTTATTAATGGATTAATTTTAGGAGACATGTTATGGTACCCAGTACCATGGGTAGCAGCTAGATTATAAAATTGAAAAGAGGGGTGGAAATCAAAGTTTGAATTGCTTGATACTTAACTTTTAGTATAATACCAATATTATCTTCCTTGGTTTCCTCGGATCATTGATTATGGGCTTTATTGTTTCATTTTATATATTTTTTCCTTTTATTACTTTTTCTTTATTTTTCCATTTTTAAGTTACATAAAAATCATCTCCTACTGTCCTTCTTTGACCCCCTTCCTTTCGCCTTCACTCAACCACACTTTTTTCCTATTCCTTCTGCTATATTGATGTCTTACTTTTTGGTTTTGTTTGAATTTGTTTTATTGCTGTGCTTTCTTTTTATCCTTCTCCATCATCCATGAGAACATGTGATGGAGCTCAATATTTTGCACTGAAATGTCAATTTGGCAAAAGTATGGATAATGAACAAAAGCAGGAGAATAATTAGCTACTGAAAACAAGCTGAAAATTCATCAGAGACAAATTAGAATGTTTGAGGAATAAGTGGCCACTGAGAGTAGACTGTAGGCGGAATGAAGAAGAAATTTTAAAATATTTTTGCACAGTTTCTATGTGACTTCATAGTGATCATTTTGAATTAAAATGTTGTGTTACTATTAGATCACACCAATAAATCTCTATGTTCATGGTAAAGAATACAGCTTAAAAACTGGGTAACCCATTGCGTTTTGGAGATTTTTTGATCCTTATTTAGAAAAGTGATTTTTGGTGAATTGGAACTCCCTCCACTCAAGTGAGAAGAAAGTCACATAACCACCTACCATACTGCTTGTGGTGGACCCAGCAGATCTGTAGGAAGAGGACCTGCTAGAACTGTGGCACCAATCTTGAAAGTGCTCAAGAACTGAATTAGCATGTGCCATCAGGCTTTGAAACATTCATCAAAAAACTGCATGTTTGAAAGAGCCTTCAGAGCAAGTAGGGTTTTTACCAACTTAACTCTCACTACTGAATAAACAGACAGAGAGAAAAATTATTGAATGGTATAAATGTCACCTTCACTTTCCCAGTGCAAGCAAAGAAATGTGTTCCTACTTACTTAGAAAATTTCTGCTGGACAGATGTATGCTCATCTTCAGCCTATTTATTAGAGAACAGTCTCAGCTCTCATTTTCAATTTTAATCACTGTGTCAATTTTAAAAGGGCAGCTCTCATTACATAAACATTTGGAAGTTATAAAGCTGAAAGGTCAGGGTGTAGAAAATACAAAAAGATAACATGCCACCAGCTGGCATACACTTCCACGAGCAAAAATTCCACCCATCAAACCCAACACTCAGATCAAGGTCTCATCACATAAGAACAGTTGTTCTCATTTTTCCTTTTCTACAGCTAAATTTTTTTTCTTGTCCATAAAGAGTTGCATTATTTAATGGGCAAACAATGAGTTGTTATCTCCAGTTCCCCAATGGCCTCTTCTCCATCCCCAATCACCTGGGTATCCTCCTCCGTGGGCCGTCTGAATCAGTCTTTGGGGCAGGGGACCATGGATAGCCTAGGAGTCAGCCTGGTTCTGCCGGCCCTAGTGTGTTGTTACTGAGGGGGCTGATGTCTCTGGGAGTTCTCCCCCACCAAGGCTCTCACAATCTTTCTGCCCCCTCTTCTGCTCAGTTCCCTGAATCATAGTGGGTGAGTATTAAGGCTGCTTTATTGTTGAGGTTTTAGGTGCCTCTGTACTTCTGCTTTAGGTTGCGTTGAAGATGTGGATCATCCTTGGTTGACTGATTGGCTGTGGTTATAGGTCTCTTGCTTATCCCACCATTCTCTGCAGGGTTCCATGAGGTTCCTCCACAGTAGGTCTGGTGTGGCTCATCTCTTGCCAGGATGTCAGCTATCGCCTGCAGCTCGTTGGTAGGGTTGGAAGAGCCACAGCTCTCTCACTGCCTTCTGCAAGATACAAACAGAATCTCCATGGGAGAGTGAGATCAGTATAGGTTAACTGAGATACACATTTCTGAATTAGCAAGATTCTATTGTTAGTAGCCTCTCCATCAATCACATGAAGTCAGATGCACAAAGCAGTGCAAGCATCTGGAGTTTGTTTGTAGTGGCTAGAGACTTTGGTGTGTTTTCTCTCCATGCAAATAAATAAATAAAAGTATTAAAATGAATTCATTTTAAAAAGAAGTATAACAAATCTTTGACATTACTTTATCTTCAACTTTATGAAAAATGCACAAGTACACTAAAATCTTTAAAATGTATTTACTCTTAGTTTCAGGTAGGAGTAAAGAGTTCTTTATTTTTCACCTATTTTCTTTACAATCACTGGAAAATTTCACTACTAGTAAAAGCTATGAAAAAACTAAAAGCATAATTGGAATATATTATAGTCTTCACCAAAATACAGGATGCAGATGAGATTTACCTATTTCCCCTCACCCTTTCTTAGACATTCTCAGAAAACTTGGAAATTTTTGGCAAGTCATTCTAAAAATTCTTTTGGCTGATGGTGTATGACATCAAGTGAAAATTCAGACTTGCAGAAGGGAATGTATAAATTGAGCATGAAAACTCTATTTATTTTCCTTCTAATAATTTTGTTACATGGTTATTTATATGATGATGTACCAAAGGCAAGTATATTATATTTGGGGATTGAAAACATATATAAATATAAACTTGAGCATAATAACCATTATCAATATAAAATTTATTTATGAGGAGTTTCAACCCATTCTTAAGAAATTCCTGATAATACCTCACCACATTTACATGGATTCTCCCAGAAGCAATCTCAAAACTTTTAGAATAATTATAAAATTATTGTAGAAATGAGGAAAAATAATGTTTTATAAATTTGAGATTATCTTAGACCAAAATTAGCAAGTGAGAATAAATATAGCACAGAGCATTCATTTTTAATCATAAATATAATATTCTAAACAAAATGTTTCTGCAACTAATTTTTCAACAATCTTCTTGCAGTTTTTTCACCATAGGTTTTATATCAAATATGGCTATCTGGGACCAGGTAGATGGCTCAGCAGTTTAAGGTGCCTGTTTGCAAAACCTACAAGCCCAGGTTCAACTCTCCAGCCATCCACATAAAGCCGGACAGGTGTTCATTTGCAGAAGCTAGAAACCCTGGTGCACCCCCACACACATACACATTCTCACACACATACACACACACTGTTTAATCCTCCCATTTGTTGCTTTTGTTATTCTCTGAAGTCAAGGAGAAACATAGCAACATTATATGAAACAGGATGACATAATTCATATGACAGGCAGTTCCTCAAATGTTGACTCTTTTGCTCATAAAAGAAAAAATGAATGAGGATTGATCACATAAATTCTAGAAGCTGCCACAAACTCGCATACAGCTCTCACTTCAGAACATGAATTTTTCTGCCTTAAAAGACTGACATGCAGTTATTTTTGCTAAATATCCTTTCATCATACCCAAAGTGAGTTTGCAGGGAATCTTTATGTTTCTCATGTAAAACATTTGTCCATATGAAGTTTAATAAGGCCACAATCATATGCTTCCCTGTGACTTTTTTTGTATCTCCTTGTTTAAAGGAAGATTAAACATGATTTAACAGAAGTACAACCCACCAATTCTCACTGTCTTCTCAACTTCTTTACAAACAAGAATACTTTACTAATACAAATACTGGAGAAAATATGAAGCACAGAGTTGAAATTCTCTAAAATTGTTTTTGCTTGCTTTTTCAGGAAATTGTTTACTGACAATTTCAATTATTTTTAACTGTAATTAATGAATTTGGGGTTTCTGTTGTTTTTTTTGCTGTTGTGTAAGAAATGCTACATTTACATAATGTGTAAGGAATTTTCAAAAAACAGGAAGTTAGTGTTTCTCTGGGCACATCATGCATGAATTCCCTGCAGAGGTCTCAGAGGTGGAAAGCCTTTGATAGACTCCCATCCCTGGCCCAAAGTTCTCTTCAAAGCACACTGGCTGCTGGTATATTTCTTCACTTTATTCAGACCTGGAGCCCTGTTTCCCTCTTGACTGTTCTTTCAGCATTCTCTTCTTGCTCACAAGCTTGCTGTCCTCACCTTGGTCCTCTCCAGCAGATACAAACCAAGAGCAAAGGGTCTGTTTGACTTTAAATCTCTGACTTCTATTTCTGACCTCTAGAGTCAGACTTGAAAGTTACATTAGATGGTCAGCCTCCCCTTCAATGATTTCCCTTTATAAAAATTTATTATGAAAATAGCATGATCAAAATACAGATAAATTAAAAATATAGTAAATATAGGTGAGTCACTTTCTCAGAGGATAATGAACCAAAATATATTACCAGGGCGTGCAGATTTTAAAAGCCTTCTTAGAACTCTGCCTATAATGAGGTTATTTTAGGAAATAAATAAAATAACTTGGAAAGGTATGTATTTAACTTCCTAGCTCCTAATAAGGGACCAATGAATTATGATTTATTCTGAACATAGTATTTAAATGATAAAAAAGTGAATTATCAATTAATCATCTATTCAGTTGAACTATAAAAAATTGCCATTTCTCAGTAACAGATATGGTTACTATAGCTGCTCAATAGTATAGTTCACAACACATGGAAGAAGCACCTTTATATTGCCTTTCAGTCAGCAGTTCATTCCTTCAATCATCGTTCACTGGTTTGAGTCTAGACTTGTGTGTGACACCTTGTAGATATTAGCCATTGAATATGGTATTTTCAAACCCAGCATCTGGAAAAGTGAGTAGCAATTCAATATGGTATGGTGCAACTGAATGTGGGGTCACAAAAATTTGGGAAGAAAAAAAGTTTTCTGAATGCACAATGACCACCAATTATTTAAAAATCAAACATGTAACAGACACAGGGTGTTTCTGGCAATGCTCACCCGTGTTGCATCTTGTGGCTCCACAGAAGCCTCAGATCTCAACACACAACATTGCACTGTGCACGCCATCAAGCCACACAATGCCAGCAAGTGCTGCCCGAAGCACCTGGGTTCAGATTTCAATGGAATGAAACTCTCTGCTCTTGTAAAAGAATCAAGGTGTGTCATGGTTTGATACAGGTGTCCCCCACAAACAATTGAATGTGTTCTGATAGATCGATCCTCAGCTGATGGCAGTTTGGGTTTTACAACCTCCATGAAGCTGTTTTGTTGGGGGCGGGCTTATGGGGTTATAAGCCAGCTTCCCCTTGCCAGTATTTGGCACACCTTCCTGCCGCTGTTTGCAGTGCTGTGGCAGAGGTGATGTCCACCCCTCTGCTCATGCCATCGTTTTCCCTGCCAGAATGGAGTCTCCTCTCGAGTCCATAAGCCAAATTCCTCAACAAGCCACTTTTGTATAGGTTCTTTCTAAGCAGGAACTACAAAGCTGACCGCAACAAGGTGTAAATCACAAAAACAAAGACCTCTTACCCTTGCCTACCATCATTACTCAGCATGCATCTATCATTAGTCTATCCTTGGATCTTATTGTGTCCACATATTTTATTTTAACAATTCTTGTTTGAGTTACTGACTTGAAAGGCATTAAAAAATTTTATTAAATGAATTTTGGCTTGGGTTAGAACAGAATTCCAAAAATTTCTGAAAGGCCCCTAAGCATACTTCTGTTATTTTGTACCATGTATTTATATGGAGGCAATGTCAACATGATGATGATAAACCAAATATCCACTGAGTATGAAAAAAATCATTTAATATGCTCTGTCCTGTGTGACAAATGTTCAATGAGGATTTAAAACTGTGCAAAAACAAGCTCATTTATCTTATTCATATGCAAATTTATTCTATTTTTAATAAGATAAAATTTTAATACCAAATAATTGTTTTAAAATGAATTTCTTTATGACTTATGAGAAAACATTTGAGTTTTAGAACTATTCTATGTATCTATACACATGGTCATGAAAAAATTTCTTGGCAAAAAGAATTGTGAGTGGAAAAAGCTTAAAAGGTACAATTTAGAGCATGCGGAAAAGAACTTGACCTTCAAAAATCAAGGGTCTCCTGGAATCCGACTCCTTCCAGGGAACTTCTCACAAATCCAAAAGATTTGGACATATAGCTATTTCACGTGTATAACCTCACATTGTTTATAATTCCATTACTACAACGAATGCAGAAGATAAATTTAGAAGAAGCTCTGCACAGCACAGGCGTTGTAACAAATGGAGTTTACAGTCTTGGCAAGTACCTCCAAGGTTTGTCAGCATCAGCTGGCTCCTACTTTGGAAATACCTTTCTTAGTTTCTCAGCAACAGTACAGATATGACAAACAATGCTAGTGTCTCCTTTTTTGGTTTTGAAAAAAATAGCCTAAGTGTGCTTGAACGTCTAGCTGCCTCTAGCTTTTAAAATCTTAAATCATAGATCAGTGTAAAACATGACAGGGAGTGGCATGCAAATTTCCTGGACTCTTGAAAATGAACTCTTAACACAATCAAATTCCATCTTTTCCCAGTTTTTTCGTTCATTTTTACAATTTCATTTTTTCAGAATGAGGGTAACTTTTGCTCCTTATACAGACTCCATTAACACTGCTAACTTGTTTCAGTTATAATGAAATTTCCATATCAATCTTTTCTTTAATGAAATAATCTTCTTGTTTTTTAAAAAATATTTTTATTCATTTTCAAGCAGAAAGAGATGCAGAGAGAGACAGAAGAGAGAGAGAGAGAGAGAGAGAGAGAGAGAGAGAGAGAGAGAGAGAGAGAGAGAGAGAGAGCATGAGCATGCCAGGGCCTCCAGCCACTGCAAATGACCTCCAGATGCATTCACTACTTCGTGCATATGGCTTTACATGGGTACTGGTGATTCAAACCCAGGTCATTATGCTTTGCAGGCAAGTGCCTTAACTGCTGAGGCATCATTCCAGCCCCCAGAACAGTGTTAACTTCATTGTGTTGATAAAACAAGCTATAAAAAGTATCTTACAATGTGTCTAACCCTCATTATACTTGAATTTCATTGCGATATGTTCTTACTTAGTCAGTAATTTCCTCTTAGATCCTGGGATTCAAAGAGAATTCAGTGGCTAAGTAACATCACTTATATTCCTTCCTCTTAATTTCCAAGTTGGAAAAATATTGCATGTTAAGATCACCACTGTTGTTGTGTCAGCTATGGATTTGCAAGAAGAAATCCCCAAACTTCCCTAGATGTTCACAGATTAGATTAAACTCTTAATTTAATTAGGCAAGGACACAAATAATTAACAGAAACAAGATGAACTGTGAAGCAAATTAGAACAAGTTAGAAACAGATGCAATTTCTCTTAGTGTTTTTCTAGGCCTCCAGTTCCTAAAAAGGGCAGAAACTAACACTGCACAAAGTACGATAAAGCCTAATGTGAAAAAAAAAAAAACTGTCCAATTTTTATTCGCACTGCCTTTTATGTTCAGTTTACTGTCTACTATTGTCAGAACTATAATTCTTGCCCTAAGACCTAGAACCTTTGAATATATTTACTTTCTAAGCAAAGGAGAGTTAAGTTGCAGAATCAGCTCCTTTCAAGATGGGGAGAGGGGAGGGTATTGTGTCATGCACATGGGCTTTTGCAATCATGAGAGCTCTTCAAAGTGGAAGAGGAGCCAAAGAGTTAGAACAAATTGCTGTGAGAGGAATCCACTTGCTTTGCTGGCTTTGCTGATGGAGAAAGAGTCATGAAGCTGCAACATAGTGAGGGTCTTAGAACCTGCAAAGGAAAAAAAACAATTCTACATGAAAACAGCTGTTTTAGTCCAGATATTTGTTTTATGGTGACTTGGGATTTAAATCATAGTTTAAATCTATGTTGGAATTCTGAATTACAAAGCTGTAGGATATTATTTTAAAGTACTCAGTATGTGGTTACGAGGCTGTGGTCTTTGAGAGTGAAAGAGCCTTCTCTCAGTTTTTAGATGGGCTCAACCAGGGACAAAGGCCTAGTCTTTAAATGGCCACCGCAGCCACTTGGAGCCAAAGACTCTGAGTTCTTCATCTCATGGACTCAAAGAATAAAATTTGTGGACAATGAAAGTTAGTTTATAGAAAGAAGTTTTATTTTTAGAAAAAAAGAATGAGAAGTTTATTATGGAGAAAAGCAAGGAAGACCAGAATTCCCAGGGGATGGAGGGGAGGGGTAGGGCTGGAACCATAAAGTTTAATTTACAAACTGTGTTCCTGATGGTTATAAAGCTACCTAGTCTGGAATAAGATGGTCTTCAAAGTTACCAGACTGAGCAATGGACACATGTAATTCTAGCCCATCATTAATTCCCAAAACAGGGAATGGGTCATATTCCTTTCTTCTTGGTGACTGGGCCAGGGATTTCAGAACACACTGGTGAGTGTCCCTGGGCAACTTGACATGAGTCTGTTCACCAGGATGCATTGCAAGGGAGAAGCAGAACAGAAGCAAGGATGAGTAACACCCTGTTCCAGGGCCATAGTGCCTTACATATGCCTTTAAAATGGGACTTCATGGGAATCAGATGAATTCTGCTGTGGTAGTTTGAATGCATGCACCCATAGACTCAGGTGTTTTATTAAAATTGAGTTTGCAGCCTCAGCCTCTAGCAGCCAGACTCCTGCTACAGTAATGGGAGTTTGTGGGGTGCCACTGGGGTTGGATCTGAATTCCAGCCCAAAGGTTTGGAGAGAGGTCCAGGTTTGTGCTTGCTCCTTTTTTTTGGGGGGGGGGTGCTTGCTAGCTAGTGGTGGCTTTTCTCTCTGCTTCAATCTATGGAAGAAAGCCACTTCTTCTTCCATTGATGGGTCTTCCCCTTGGATCTGTAAGCTGAAATAAATCCTGTTCTTTCCATAAACTGGGTTTGGTTGTATGTTCATCCAAGCATTATGAGGCTCTCTACTGTACCTGCTGAGACCAACTTTGTTGTTTCCAGGACCCTGACCTTCCTTTTACCTGGTTAGCTTGCCTTGAGCTGCAAGCCTTCCTACCCTTCCTCCCCAGTGTCCTTGACATCACCATTTTAACCCTAGAATTCATTTTAACTATTACATTCCCAAGGAAAGGACAAAAGGGAAAGTGGATGTTACAAAGCAAGGGTGCTGAGCCTCAAGGTCCTTTCCCTGATAGCTTGACTTCTCTCTGATATCAGTCATTATTTAGTATAGTTGTAAGCAGAAAACTTATATACCTGAGTTAGTGTTTAAATTCTGAAATTAGTCTTTCTACAAAGATGAAAATCTTAAAAGTAAGTATTCCCAGCGAACAGAAATGATTCAGGAGTAGGAATGTGAGGCCAGGATGGAAAGAATCTCAAGTAAAGGGAGCCAGATCAAGCTATAAGACCCCTGCAGAAGTTAGACTCAATTTCATAGAAGGCAGTAATCTAATTATGGATAATAATAATAATAATAAAATTAAATAAAAACACACAAAAATAATAATGTATCTCACACATAAAACACTGTTAAAAAAGGTAGACCTCACATTAAATGCACTTACAAAAATACAATTTCAAGTATTCAAAAGTACCATAAAGGAACTCTGAAGACAGGGTGGGTCACTGCACCAAGATCTTAAGATAAATGGTGAAAGCTCAACTTTGCCCAGACATTTGCTTATAGTTTGCATTACAGTCATCTATCTCCTCCTTTCTGGGACAAACATGCAACCAGGCAAAGCTTAAGGGAGGAAAGGATTTATTTTAAGCTTATAGCATCTAGGGGAAACACCATCAATGGCAGAAGAAGCTGGCTTACTTTCATAGATCAATAGCAGAGACACATCACCATATAGCCAGCACCACCAGAAAGCACAAACAGCCAGAGTTCTGATTGCCCTCCACACCCCTCAGGGCTATACTCTAAGATCCTTCCTCAGTGATATATCTCTTCCCCAGTAGGTCTCCGCCCACTGAAGACTCAAGATTCAGGCCTGAGTTTTGGGGTCCACATACTTAAACCCCTACACCATGGGGACTAAGGCAAAGGAGAAAATGTCAACATATCTTGGCACATCAGTACATAGGAGCTGATGTTGAATGTGTCTTCCACCAAGAAACACAAGTGCTGCTAGTGAGCACACGGCCCATTCCATTAGTATAAAATATTATATAGGAGTGAAGCAAAGGACCTCTGAACATCAAGGCGGTGAAGGAACAACCAGGAATGAAAAGTATCTGTTAGCATTTTGGCTTAATGTGTAAAAAATTGTAAGTCAGAATGGAGAGATATCTCAGTGGTTAAAGCACTTGCCTGAAAAGCCTCATGACCTGAGTTTGATTACCCATTAGCCACAAAGAGTCAGATGCACAAAGTGGTGTGTGTATCTGGAGTTTGTTTGCAGCATCTAGAGGCCCTTGTGTGCCCATTCTCTCTCCCTCCATCTGTCTCTCTGTGTTTCACTCTCTGTCTCTCTGCTTGTAAGTAAATAATTTTTAATTGCAAGTCAATCAATAAAATGGAAAATATTTTGTTTGTATAAGCAAGTTACAAACTATATATGCAATCAGAAACAAAAATATTTTAGTCATATATGAACAGACATGATCTGAAGTTCTCAGCCAGTCTTGGCATATGATATGGTTATTTAAATACTTCTCTTCTGACAGTAGATCTATCAAGGGTATGAATGGAAAAAACATTTTTTGTTAGGTTAAGTGAATAATGGCATAGTAAAGAACTACAATTTCATCAAAGGTCATTAAAAGCAAAGTATTATAACTACTTACTTTGTACAGATACTAATTGTGTTTTCACTTAGGCTTTTCAGTATTTCAAAATGAAACTGCTCTTCATTTTCATGCCAAAACTTCATTACAAAAGTTGTTACAGATTATTTCCAATACCTTTTGCTCAGCAATTTTGGCATCAGCACTATTCAGGCAACAACATTCATATGGTAATAGTTAAATTTGTTTTTCACTAGGGGCCTCTGAGCCAATTTTTTCATTTCCAGCCTGCAAATGCTAAACTCTAGAAAGTGCTTTAACTCTTTTAAATATTTCTAAATGAATTAATTTTATACATCTTGCTATTTTTTTCTATTTAAAATGTGGACATTACAAATTTAAGCTTCTTTTGATCTTATCCCTCAAGTTCTAGTTAGACTTGGATTTAACTTTCAGCCTTTTTCTTCTTATCCGCATGGCATTAGGAGAGTGTTAACCTGTTCTGAAATTCCTTTTATTGTCTCTAAAATGAAAATGACATTCTACAGCCCTATGAGAAGTAAGGGAGCTGACAGACCCAATTCATAGAGGCCTTGTGAGAATCAGGGAGTTAACTGAGGTAATTCCTAGAGGAGAGGGCTTGAAGCTCTGTGCTCTGTGGGGACGAAGGGAGCTGACTGAGGTAATTCATTGGGCAGAGTACTTGAGTCTTCTGGGAAATATGGGAGTTTACTGAGGTAATTCATGGAGCAGAGTACTTGGTATGTAGCAATTGTTATTCCTCTTCTCCACTCCCCCCCAAAAAAATTAATCCGGAACTCTGGGAGCAAACATTTTACTTTCATCCTTGTTTATGAAGTTAGGCATGTGGGAGAGGCTGGCTGGGCACTTTACACTGAAGGTCCCCTACATGACTGGAAGGCTGTGGTCTACTGAAAGTAGAAATAAACTTGAAGTCAAAAATGGTTCACTCAAACCTGGCACTTAGAGGCATGAATATGTGCAGCTCTCTGTTCCATACTAAAAGATTGACCCCTGTCCCTGAAGAATACCAAAGACCAGACACACAGAAAGTTGTTAGAATAATAGAAATGTGCACAGTTTGAAAACATTCACATGTGATTTATATTAGTGATCAATGGACATACACCACAGAGGAGGCATTCAACAACCTACTGGACACAAGAACCAATCCTCTATGTCAGCTGTCAGCCACCTTGCTTAGGTAATGGAATGCTGAATTGTGAATGAGGAAGTCATCATGTCAGGGATAGGAGGTACAAGGGAACCAAATGCATGGACTTCTTCTCACTGAGAAAATCCAGCTATTGACAATGTAGAGCACCCTAAAACCAGCACCATCCATGAGGGGACCAGCTTAAGATCTGATTTCAGTTTCATTACATCGCACCTTTTCCACCTGCTATGGTTCTTACCGAGACTGAAACCCAGGTTTTTCTTTCACACCTACAAACCTTTCCCAGCAGTATTCTTAGCTACTTCATTTCTGACTTTCTGATGGATAACACATGTTACATTGTCTCACTGTAACTGATCCACTTAAGAGCAAAGGCAGTAGGAGAATGTGTACACACAGAATTCATTGGACATATCACACACCTCATCTCCCAAAAGCAGCTAGACGAGGAAATGGTGAAATAGCTTGTAAAAAAGCTGCCCAAGCCCCCTGTTCATTGGGGAAAATAGCACATTCCTGGTCCTGTGTTCTCAGTGAAAAGAATATCCAGTTTGGGAACAAAAGGTAGATGTAGGGCTGGAGTTTTTCACTGCTGAGACTCGTCATCAGAATCTATGGCATCACTTTAGGTCACATTAGAAGTTCTGAAGGCAGAAGGGGAATGGCTTAGGGGATAAGGGCGAAGGACACTAGCAAGAGGAGTGGAGGAGGGTTTAGATGACAGATAAGGTTTATGAAATTGTCAAAATGAAACCCATTATTTTCTATGCTAACTTAAAAAGCTAGTTTAGTAATTTCTAATGTGAAAAAACAATAAAATAAAACCACAAAATATTGGTTAAAAAGTTCTAGTTTAGGCAGAAAGAAAAAAAAAACACACTGGGGTATCTTTTGTTGTCTCTATATTCAAGGGTAATTGTTAATCAGAATTAGCAATTCCAGCAACCACATCCCAAGAATAGCCAGACATGGGAAGTTCCATACTGCCTAAAGTTCTGGGGTCACTCCACCCAACTAGATGTGCTAGTGTCCAAGTATAAGGGGACTTCAAAATTGATGGTAAAGGAGAGAAAATACAAGCTGTGTTTTATAATTGCTATAGGAATGAGGTCTGAAAATCATTTACTAACCCTTTTTATTATAATCTTGGAAATTCAGGCACAACTTTGGAAGGCACTCTATGGTCAATTGGAGAGATGAGCACAATTGATGAATTCCAGGTAAAAGGGATCATCACTCTTGGAATCTATATCAAATGTTCCTCATATTCTACTCCAGGATGCTGTGGTGGTCTATTCTTTGAAGATTTGGAAATATTATTCCAAGTAGCACTTGATAGCATTTAACTCAGGTTTAGGATACATGCCTCTCACTTTCTGTCTATGTGTTTTTGCTTTAGTTTTGTTTCCTTATATATTCAAGGGAAGTCTACATGAAACAATGCCTAGTTTAGATATGCTAGGGAGTATATATCAGTGAAGTTTTCCTTGACCAGTGGGAGACAGAGCTTCAAGTCCAGAGTCT
Organism: Zapus hudsonius; assembly: GCA_004024765.1. NCBI lineage: Eukaryota > Metazoa > Chordata > Mammalia > Rodentia > Dipodidae > Zapus > Zapus hudsonius. Next base: position 5,453 of record PVHP010017804.1, on the reverse strand, counting down.
CACTCCTTTTGCTTTGCAGTTGGTCAGTTCTTAAAAACACAACATCAGACTCATCAGAGAAAACTACTGAATGAAAGGCTATCAGTTTGGTTAACTCAGTCATGTATCTTTATACTGACTTTCCTGTGTCCCATCCAAATCTCTACTCCTTTTGCTTCCCAGTATGAGTTCATGAATAACCTGCTTATACAAAAGTGTCTTCGAACCTGCCTTCAGATGTCTAAGCTGAGTGACTATTGAGTAACCAACAGTCATGGTAAGGCAGAAAAGAGGAGCTTCCAGAACTTGAAGGTATTAATTGTGCGAATCCATTGTATTTAGACATGAGGATCTGGGAAACTTTCCTTGTTAATCAGATCAGGACTTGGGTCAATTAAATGGTCCTTGAAGTTTTTTAGAAAACTGGTGAAGGTATCTAATTTTTATTACTTCTGACTCTAAGCCTAAAAAAATACCAGAATATTTAAGTCTAAAGAATCTACAAGGTGATGCATCCAATCTGGAATGATTTGAACCTGACACGCACATGTGAAGATCTGAAGGCTGGCTGGCCTTTCATGAAGGGAAGTGGCCTTTAGCGACATAGAGGCAATGATGCATGTCTTTTCTCATTTCAAAACACTTTCTACTCATCTCTGAAAATTTCTCAATAAAGCTTGAGAATCTGGTGCCCTAAAACAACAAGCAATGAGAGTTAAGGGTTCACAAACATTGTTTCCAACTTCCCCTGTTTGCTGTGGTTTTTAATAAAGTATAAAACCTCAAAAACTTGGGGTATAGGATTAAATGACTACACAAAATATATGATGCAAACGTGATTATCAATAAAGTTTAATTATATTTTCAGAAGTGTCACATTCAGCATTAAGATGCCTGAAAATTAAACCTGGATGATTTTAGTGTTTGTTATAATTTTCCAAAATTCTCTATACTATGTGTAAGGCTTCTGTCTCATCAAATCCGGAAGTGCTAAAATACATTGTTGATTTGCAAATTAGACACTAATGATAGTTATAAAAGTGACTGAAAAAAAGTTATACACTGTCTTTAGTTGTAAATTTATTTTAACATTAGTACTTTTTATCATTAGAAGAGACCTAAATTTAAATGAATGATTGTGGTAGTAAAGTTCATTATAACTAGCACTACTGAACACTTTATAGGATATATCATTTCACTAGCCTGTTACATATAGTATTCAAATTAGTTGTCCAACAACTTTATCAAATGGATTCTGATATTGTTTTCATTATTAAATTATTATTACTACCAACAGAGAGATTAAATACTTCCACAATAATGTCCCATGTGTTCATCAGAAAGTAACAATGAAACTTAACACAAATAGCTTCACATTTCTTTCAGTCGTGTTGCAGTAATTGTGTACTTTAATATACCCTAAGGTATCTGTTCTGAGGCATTCGTAGACATGTTTGTCATATTATCAAATGCGCAGAACTTTAGCCTTGTGGCAAATGTCTCTGTCCTCGCCCACCATGGTGTTTGACAAACATGCCTTCAGTTTTCTCAAATTGACTTAGTAATAGAGGGATTTCTAGAGACTGTGTAGGATCCTTGGTGATCTTTACACATCATCCCTTCACAGCTGCTCCCTCTCTACCTGGCAGTGATCCGAGGAGATGACGCAAGGCTGTGCAACGGGACTGAGCTGAGGGGAAAGCATGCTTCCGAGGTCACAGCAACCTCCATGTAAACAGATCTGTGGAGCAGAGGGCCTGGTCTGGATAGCAAGCTGCTTTGTCTTCCATGGAGGGAGGCATGCAAACAGCTCTCATCATGTTCTGTTCCAGATGTCCTTCCCATCATATGTGGAACATTTATGGGAGGTACTTTGCTTTTTTTCTTGCTTGCTTGCTTGCTTTCTTTCCTTCTTTCTTCCTTCCTTCCTTTCTTCCTTCCTTCCTTTCTTCCTTCCTTTCTTTTTCTTTCTTTCTTCTTTCTTTTCTTTTCATTTTTGTTTGCCTTTCTTGCTGATGAGATTCCATGAGCCTCATTATAAATTATTTCACCAAGTGGTGGATACTGTTTTAGTATCCGGAGGGCACCAAGCACCATTATGAACCAAGCTAGATTCATCCCCTTAAGTCCTCTCTCCTTCACATCTTCAATCACTGTTCTTTTTCCACTGGACTTTGAAGATCCTTACATGACATATATTTGAATTCTAGAAGTCATGCCATGGGCCTTAGCTCAGCCCTCATGACAGTATTCTCATCTTATTCCAACCAGTTTATTTGTTCCCTTTCCTGCCACCACAGAATCTCATCTTTATTTGGCAAGTAGTTCTGAACAGAATAGTTGATGTCCTTATTGGGTTAGAATTTTAGAGACTCCTTCTAGAAATAATCAATTAGGCTCCAAAGGAAAAACAGAGAGAGCGATAGAGAGAAAGAGAGAGATAGAGAGAGAATTTCAAGTTACATTTGATAGTAAAACAACTTTTTCAACTACACTGAATTGCTTTCTAGCATTGCCTTCTCCACATTGTAGGTATGGAATTGCATATATTTGCTGCCTCTGGAGAAGACTGAAAACAACTTTTTTTTTAAAAAAAATTCTTGTTGCATTATTCACTTTATGATTCACAGTTCTTTTCTCTGGGTTTAGCCTTTTAGCTGTGGAGGAATTGTGAGCACTTTTAATCTAGGTTTTAGCATTTCTAATCCTTTCTAGTTTTTCCAGTTTGCTCAGGCAGCCCATAAACCCATAGAGATAAGCTTTCTTCCAACCTTCTCTGTAAGGAAACAGAAGCCAAAATAAGAATAGGTAAGAGTGAAAAAGTATAAAAAGAGATAAATTATATTACATTCATATCTGGGCTTTTTAACAGGAATTATTTTAATAATCTGATGTTTGCTATGAAAATATCCTGCTAAACAGAAATACCCAGCTATTCTCTGAAAATGGAAGTAGCAAGTATTTGGATCAGTATAAGCTGGAGGAGTTGTGTATATAGTATATAGGAATATACATTTGTATATAGGAATAGAGTGTTATTAATATTGCTTTATTCAACCTCTAATATTTACTATATACCTAAATGGTATTTGGTGGGTGATGAACTTCATTTTCAAGAGCACATACTCAAGGCATTAGAAATTAAGGTTCACTGGGCTGGAGAGATTGCTCAGTGGTTAAGGCACTTGCCTCCAGTGCCTAAGGCTCCTGGTTCAATTCCCTAGTACCCACATAAGCCCTGGTTCTCTCTCTCTCTCTCTCTCTCTCTCTCTCTCTCTCTCTCTCTCTTTCTCTCTCTCTTTATCTCTCTCTGTATCCCTCTGCTTGAAAATGAATAAATAAAATATTTTAAAAAAAAAGAAATTAAGGTTTACTATGCCACCTAAGGAAAAGCAGCATCCAGAGAATAGACAAACCTATCCTGGCCCAGCTGTCAGTAGAGAGCTTTGTGGGCACAGTTCACAATTTGATAATAATTGGTATTTTTCTATATATGAAATTAATTAAAGCATAATAGAATTCAATAGCATTTGTTCTTAATTCCCCTCCAAACTGCATTCTACTGTTTGTGCTCATTTGTTCTGATAAGGTCCATTGTCTCTAATGTTGCTTTATAAAGGGTAAGAAATAAATCAATGGCATTTAGCTTTTCTAACCATCTGGTCTGGCAAGCATCCCAAAATTAATGCTTAAATCTGGGTGCAGTTAATGTATTTTGTCTTGTCTTAGGGAACATCTCAGGAGGTAGGAAATGAGGGGTAGAATTGCCCTTCTAATGTCATAAAAAAAACTTGATCTTTTTATAGATAGCAATCGATTTAAATTGTACGTTTTCATTTCTTGTTATGTTATTCAGCTACACAGTGAATGCCAAAACTAATCAGTTTTAAAGTTCACACTTAGGACACTTTATGTTTTAGAGAAGGAATTAGCAAATGTTTCACATAAAGGGACAGAGGGTAAATCTTTTTGACTTTGTAGTTCATAATAGCTTCTCTTGCAGCCATGAAAAAAAGTCAGATACAATGTACAAACAATTGTTACTGTGTTGTAACAGAATTTATTTACAAATTAAGCAGTAGACTGAAGTTTGCTGACCCTTAGAGTAAGGATTTTTGGAAAACTATTCATAGATTCTTTGAAAATTGCCAAGGCAATATGATATAAGAAACTCCAGTAAGGATTTTGTGGCTCAACTTTCTGATCTATGAAGCCAGCATACAAATACTCCATTGATGCATGATTTGAATTTAGGGAGCATATTTCAGTATGTGTCCAAACCTAACTCATGTTTAGTGATTAATGAGTACATATGATATCATTCCATCCACATCAATTTGTTTGAATGAACTTGACTTTGTATCTTACATAAGTAGTAAGTACTCACCATAAGAAGATATATTTTATTGGAAAAACATTGATGGTGCCATGAATAATTAATGACTTTATTCTTTAACCCAGAATATTTTTTGCTACATATGAAAGGGTCTTGAAGCATCTTTCTGGATCTCTTTCAATACTCACTCTGGGAAGCCTGTCTTCAAGAAAGCCCATGACACCTTATTTAATTGAGAATATGATTCTATAACTGACATTTCTAAAACCTCACTATCCTGCCTTGATCCTACTCCCTCCCCTTACCTTGTACTATTTCCCCCTGAATTGTCAACTCCTATGCTTACTTTCTGGGTCAGTGACATTAGTGATGATGGGACTTATTTGAGAGCCACTGATTAGAGAATGGGTACATTTGGACAGCAATGGGAAAAAAAGATACAAAAGATAATTGAGGAGAGCTGCCTGTATTAGAGAACCTAAAATCATGTGAGTGTTGACTTGAAAGAAAACAGGAATCCATCTGGTATAAAAGCAAGGTTTATTATTATTATTATTATTATTATTATTATTATTATTATTATTATTTTGAGAGAGGAGCTCATGTAGGCTTTGTATGTAACCTAAGCTGGCCTTGAAATCTTTCTGCTTCACCTTCCAAGTGTATCATCAAACCTACCAACTCTCAGAATTTTCTGTCTGTTATTTTAAGCTTCTTTCCAGTTCTTCAAGTAAAACTTTGATATTTCCTCTTCTTATTTCTGTCATCTTACACCTTGCTTGTCAGCAAATATTATTGATTCCGTTAAATATGTCCCAAATTCCACTTCATCTTCCTGCCTCACTGTTTCCACCTTTCACAAAGCTTCTATTACTGACAGAATTACTGGTATAGCTTCCCAGCTAGTGCCTCTGCTTCTCCATTTATCCATATACTCTCATGAGTAATAAGTTTGCTTTAAGGTTGTGAGCTTAGGGGTCTTTGTGTCGAAAATCGTTGGTTTCTGTTCCACTGGCTAATCCTGTGTTGATTTAATGGCTGTGGCTGTGGGCCCCTTGTTCATCTCGTCTTTCTCTGCGGAGTTCCATTTGGATCCTCCATTGTATGACTGAGGTGGCCCCTCTCTTGCCAGAATCTC
>PVHP010017803.1:0-33954 GCA_004024765.1 Zapus hudsonius | reverse complement strand
TGTTTTTAGAAACAGATGGTTTTAGCATCTCAAAAACTTTTATGATATGCATAAAATGTTTCAGTTTTGTTTCATTATGAAATTATGGGGATTTTATGATGAGAACCTGAAATACAGTTTGCACACACACAAATTGGTCGTTACCATGGGAAAATCATTTTTCTAAGTCTTTAACTCAGAAAATTATAGAAAGTTTTAGTTCTTGCCATAGCATTTTTTCTGGCAATACATTTGATTTATTATCTCATACTGCCTCAACCTGACTTTTGAATACCTGGTACCACGTGATATACACCTAAGTATTTTACATTAAACAGTAATGTGAACTCATAGCAGCACATGACACAGACCTAAGTTATGTGAAATAGTGATGTTAAACATTTACCGGACTTATGTTTTAGGTAATTTTGTAATTTTGTCATTCATTTTGGACGTAACTTGTTTTCATGATTGTAGAATTTCACGTTTAATTAATGGTTTTGTTTATTTGTTCTATGTAATTTATATAATTTATGTTTTACTTGTTTTTTGAAACAGAAAGTTGTACAAGGGATCGATTTAAACCGAATCCGAGGACTTGGGTTTGATGGCACATGTTCTCTGGTTGTCTTGGATAAGCAGTTCCGTCCTTTGCCAGTAAACCATGAAGGTAGGCTCCTTCTCCCTTCCCTGTGGTGATACCGGCAGGAGCAGTCTTGTTGATGAGTCTTAGGGGCCCAAGTACAACATCATGTCGGACATCTTCTACCAGAGTATGGAGGCCTCACTTCCTACCCTAGAGATTAAAAGCATGCCAGACAGTTGGTGTGAATGAGGCAGCATTAGAGAATGGGTCTGCGAGGGAATCAGCTCTACAAACCTGGGCAGCCACAGTAGAGTGCACGATGAAGGCAAGGCATGAGGCCGTTAGCTCAGAGCGAGCACCCTTGAAACAGATGTGCAGCTTAGCTGTTTTCTGTTTGTGCTCATGGTCCTTGGTACAAGCAGCCTGTATACCATGTGTGTCCAGGTTCACAAGCCAAGACTTTTGGAGAGAAGTTGAGCAAGGCAAACGAGTGTATCTTATAGAGAAGCTGGAAATAGACGGCCAAAGACTTCTTTCTGGAGAATTTTTACAGTAGTGCTAAGGTAAACCCCCCCCCCAACTACACCAGGCAGGTGGTAATGTAAGCCGATAAAGCGGGCCAAGCTTGGGAAGCACAGTGGCACATGTGACAATAAACGAAAGACAGGCAGTGTGGAGGTTGCGGGACACTGGAAATGGCATATTTCCTCTAAAAAGGATGGCTGTAGGCACTGTCTGTCAGCAGCTGCCATGGTAGCCATCAGAGCCATGATGCACGCCGGGTCCTTGCTGGTACACTGTGCTGTATTGCAACATCTTCCTTATTGGTGATGTGCACAGTAGGGCCATGGGGACACACTAGAGGTGGAGCCAGACAGATTTATGGCTACTCAGCTGTGACTCTGGGGAAGTACTTCCTTCTGTCTCAATTTTTCCTCAGACATAAATGTAATAATGAACTAGAGACATAAGAGCCATATTCTTCCATCAGGTAAGAATGCATCAAGTTGAGGAATTATGCTCCACTTGCTGCTGTGGACTCAGTGTGTGGAGTGGGGATGATTAGAGATGGCATGTGATGAAAAGGTATATAAGTGGATGGTTGGTGAAAGCATAGTGGTAATGATGGCCATTTCAGTGTACTTGTGGGCTCTTGCTTTCTGCCTTACACACACACACACACACACACACACACACACACACACACACATGAACACATGCACACACACACACGCACACAAGACACACATACCCTTCCTTTTTCTTGACACATTTATTAGCACTTAATGTGTATTTATCCCTGTTTTATTAAGTACTGAAGCCTCAAAAATAGATTGACATTTTTTTTTTGTGGCCCAGAGGCTCAAAGCAGCTGTGGTCTGGGTCACTGCAGAGTAGAGAGCTGGGAAATGGAGCAAAGCAGCAGGCCCTGCTATGCAGCAGCAGGTGATCTAACCCCAGGTGTGGCAGCCACAGGCCTGGCCTCAGAGGCCACCTGTCTTTCTCTATTGGCTTTGAGTAAAGGTCAGATGATCATTAGCGGTGCTAGTATAGAAGTCTCATTCTGGGCCAGTTCTTTCAAGAGTCCCAAGTTTCAAGGAGCCTGTACTGTCTGATCCCCCAAATCATGTTTTGATTTTAACTCTGGCTGGGTATTAGTGGTGACTGCACTCATGAGGCTTACTTCCCAAAACCAATATGCAGTTGGCTTGCAGTGGAGCTAGGGCTTTGAGGCTCTCAAGGTTTCCTTAGTAATTTTGGCTGTGGAGAATGACTGGGCACTGGTAAATGGACAGTTGAAATCTTCAGAGCGATACTGACTGTGCAGGAATCTAGCTCTTAGTTTTGCCGGCATAGTGTGCCTGTCTCCAGACACCATCCTTCTTGTGGTGGCTGAAATTGCAGCCCTTCACAGGTGTGCTATTAAAATCGGAGCTCAGATTCAATGCTAATTATAAGTGTTGAGATAACTTTATTTCACCTAAAATATTAAAATGTGCTCATTGACAACTGCATCCAGCTTGAGTCTCCTCTCTGGCTTTTTTGCTTTCAACAGAGTATATGAAGGTCAGATTTTATCTGAGATGGATTTTCTTGTGCTCGAAAATGAAATTAGAACATCAAAGGTAGTTTGAAGTTTTCTGAAAGACTGCTTGTACCTGCATGACAGAGACCAACTCTTAGTTACTTAGCTGAAATAATTATGGGGACCAGGAAGATCACCATTAGCACCATAGTCACAAGACTGACAAAGTGTCTTTAGATATTAAACAATTAAAAGACAAAAAAAAAGGGGGCAGGGCTGGAGAGATGGCTAAGTGGTTAAGGTGCTTGCCTGCAAAGTCTGATGACCCAGGTTTGATTCCCCAGTGCCCACATAAAGCCAGCTGCACAAAGTGGTCTGGAGTTCATTTGCACAGGCTGAAAGCCCTGACATGCCCACTCTCTCTGTCTCTCTTCAATCTTTCTGTTTATAAATGAATAAAACAAAAAGATAAACCGAATTAGCATAGCATTTTAAAAATTCTAAGCATGATTGGTGCGATCCTCTTACGTTCTTTCCTCCACTTTGTTTGGAGGTCAGCTGGGTGCATGTGCCCTGGCTTTCTCTCTACCAAGCTCAGAGCCTGACTCTGGCCTCCATCCTTCCTTTGGAGCTCTTGGTTATACTGTGTACAGTATAACCTATTATTTAGATGTTTTTGCTGGTTCATAGTATTTTAAAATATTTTATTTATTTGTGTGCACGAGAGAGCTAGACAGACAGACAGACACATACACACACACACACAGAGAGAGAGAGAGAGAGAGAGAGAGAGAGAGAGAGAGAGAGAGAGAGAGAGAGAGAGAGAATGTGAATGGGCATGCCAGGGCCTCTAGCCACTGTAAACAAACTCCAGACTCATGTGCCAACTTTGTGCATCTGGCTTTATGTGGATACTGGGGAATCAGACCCAGGTCATTAGGCTTTGCAGGCAAGTGCCTTAACTGTTGAGCCATCTCTCCAGCCTGGTTCATAGTATTTTTTTAACCATTAAATGTGTTGGGAACATTGCTTTTAAAGTGTTCAAAATTTTAATTAGGTAAATAAATACATGGATGAGTACTCTGCCTTTGGTGAGGTGACTGGGTAAGCCCAAGTCTGTCCTACTGAATTGTCTCAAGTTGCCCTAAATGTGACATCTTCTTGGGTCAGTGCACTGTTCTCACTGTAATGATCTCCCTGCAGTCATTCCTGTAGTCTCAATGGCTGGTTGGCAGCTGACTGAAGTTTAGAAGCAGCTCTAACATTCTGAATATTTAAGAAACAATCATATTGCCCCTCACTTTAACACCCTCTGGGCTTGTGTGCAACTATGCATATTCTGAGTCTTTGATAGTTCTGGGTAGGACTTGATGTCTTCTTTCTAAAAGTTGATTCTAAATTGTTTGCCTCTGGCTACGAAGCAGAGGCTGAAGCCGTTCCAGTATGTAGTAGAACCACTTTGTGACTTAAGGAAATGCTTTCTAATGCAACTGTGGGAAGCTATGTGGCCTTTGTCTCATTTTCCATGTACCTCAAAACTGTTTGGGACCTGTCTTTCCAGTCAGGAAAATCATAGCTACCCTTTACTTTATAATATCTTTAGATGTTTTCATAGATTGGGTTTTTCTTTTAGTTAAACATTATTTTAGGACTGGGGAGATGACTCTTGCTGTGCAAGCATGATAGCCTGAGAGGGATGAAGTGTGATCCCCAGATCCCATGTAAGAAGCTGAATGTGGCCACACATGCATGTAGCCCCAGTAGTTATGAGATGTACATACCATAAAAAATATTTGTCTATACTTAAAGATGTCAGATGCTAAGACAACATGTTATCTTAGTCTTTTTTTCCACAGGCTCTCTTCTCAGTAAATGTTCAGAGATGTTGTGAAGCAGGATGGGTGGGAAAGAAAGAGAAGTTGATGATACATTTGGTAGATTTTGACTGGGTTTTGTGTTGACTTTCAACCCTGGGGTGTGGTCAAGGAAGATACTAGAAAGGATACAGTTTGGCGTATGGTCTGCACAGCTTTGCTGCTGTCCCTTCACTTTATTCACTCTTGACTCGCGAAACTACCAGAAAACTTTGCCCTTGGAATCCATCATTGCCTCCTTGAACTAGAAGTGTGTCTATCCTCATCACTCTCCTGTCTTATAGGGGTTTCCTGTCGAAACATCATTATGTGGCTGGACCACCGAGCGGTCAGCCAGGTCCACAGGATCAATGAGACCAAGCACAGTGTCCTCCAGTATGTGGGTGGTGTGATGTCCGTGGAGATGCAGGCCCCAAAGCTGCTGTGGTTGAAGGAGGTGAGTGCAGTGGGCTGAGAGGAGGCCACTAACAGTAGTAGTCGGGTTCCTTTGCCATGGGGTAAGAGTTCCCTGTCAGGTGTGTGGTGTTTGCTTTTCCCAGAGACTCTGAGGAAGTCTGATCTCATCTTACTGAGTAGTTGCTTTTGAATTACTCCCGTTGTCATGAATAGAACTGACTTCACACTGTGTCTTTGAGTCTTCATCATCCTATGGAATAGGTGGCTTCTTTCTTTCTTTTATTATTATTTTTTTTATTTTCAAGGTAGGGTCTCATTCTAGCCCAGGCTGACCTGGAATTCACTCTGTAGTCTTAGGGTGGCCTTGAACTCATGGTGATCCTCCTACCTCTGCCTCCCAGTGCTGGGATTAAAGGCGTGTGCCACCACGCCTGGCTGGCTTCTTTCTTTTTTTCTTCTTTCTTTCTTTTTATTTTTGTAGATCCTATCTCTGTCTCCTGAGTACATGACCATCCTTGTCCTGTATTTTTTTTTTTTGGAAGGGTGGTGTTTCTGTTTTGTAGACTTGGCTGACAAGAAAAGTAAAGCTCATACAAGAGCCAAGTCACTCAAAGTGACACAATAAGTCTGCAAGAGAATCAGGATTTGAACCGAAGACTGGCCAATTCCGTAATTAATTCCCTTCATGCTCAGCACTCTGCTGAAGTTCAGAGAGGTCAATTACCATTCCAATTACACAGTGGCATAGCCAGGATTTAAGTCTGGATCTTTTGACCAGAGCCTTCTTTGTCTACACACCTTTAGCTCAAAATCATTAATCTTTTGCCTTGTTGGCATTCAGGATATCTCTTTCTCATTTTACCTGCCCCTGAGTTTCCATGGTCTTGAGTGATGTGCTGATACTGGTCAAAGCTCTGGCAGGTGGTTCCCATTTTCAGATGTTAGGACTCTTTTATGATGTGTGGAGAAAGGTGATGTCAGCTTAATGGCTCCCAGTAGAGATGGATGAGTGAAAAAGTTCACCTCCTTTGAAAACCTCAGGGACTTGGAACCCTCTAGGTGGTCTGGTACACCAGGAGGGAATCCATCAAAGAGCAAGAGCTGGTGTGATTCATTTTCTGACTCTAGGGTTTCAGGTGAGCTAAGCTATCAGTTACTCACATTGTGTCTGGAGGTGGGAGCCTGAGGGTGCTGGTGAAAGTGCAAGCATTGTCCCTTTTACAGTGAGCCAGGAGGTGGAGATGGAAGGGCCATATTAGTCAAGGCTGGCTTAGCTTGTTGTCTGTCTGATCACTTTTAATTTGATGGAAGCTTCCTGTGGTTGCTAAGAGTTTGAAAACAGTCTCTTAGGTTTTGAAACTTGGATTCCAACTCTGCTGTCAACAATGGTGTGCAACAACTGTGGGCAAAGCATTTTTGTATCCCAACCTCCCTTGACCAGTCCAGTGACTTAGTTGCATTAATTGGGTTGAAGACTCAATCCAGATGTGGCTACAACACAAAGCTCTGTCACATCACGCTTCATAAAGTGCAATGCTTGGGTAGGACCAGGAACAAGGGCAATGGTATTGTTCAAAGGTGACCTAAACCTGATTGCAAGAGAAAAAATGGGTTGGATGTGTTTCCCTTCGTGGACACACACACAAGAGGAGTTATATCAAGCTAAGCTCAGGGCACTGAGAAGGTCATGGCTTCATGCCAAAGCCAGTGGTCAGTTCAGGCATATGTCCAGGCAGTGTACATGACCATCTGTCAGGATGTTCGTACCTTGAATGAGATCAGTCTGCACTAAATAAAACCCATAGAAAATACTGAATTTCTAGGTGAGAGGGCAGGGTTTGTGACTTCCTAAAAACATCTCCTGTGAACTAACTTATAAAAAGAATTTTCTGAGTAAGGATCAGAACAGTGTCATCTTATTTTTTCAGTTACCTGAGGGTGAACCTTAACACTAGATTTTTCCCCCTCTTGCTTTGCTTGTTTTCTTTGTCCTTCTGTAAGCACACATGAGAATTCTTGCTTAGCATCCTTCTGGTGGTAGCATGACTGCAAATTCAAAATTGAAGATATTTTGCAAACCACCTTTAGTTTCTTAAAATTTGTGATGGCTTGTAAGCGCTTCCCAACCCTCAGTGTGTGAATGAATCACTGGAGATCCTGTTAAAGCACACATTCTAATTCAGCAGCCCTGAGGCATGGACTATGAATTTGAAAATTTTCATTTCTTCCAAGTTGCCAGGTGAGGCTAATGTTTTGCTGGACTGAGGGCTTATAAAGCCATTATTAATCCTACTGCTCTTTCCTCTCTCCAAAAGAAAATCAGAAAAGGTTTTTTTTTTTTTTATTTGCTGATGGGAGATACAGGGATATGAGACAGCTCTGAAGAATCTGAACAGTTCAAGTACACATTCAGATTACCAGTGTGAAGATTGTGGTCCAAGTTCATCAAGCTGTCAATAGTTAACTCTTGTTTCATTCCCTTATTTCAAAATTCTGAGTATGCTGCTAGGTACTAGCATCCATGATGGACACCAGTGACACGGGGACAATAAGACTCAGTCTTGCCCCAGACAGGCACACAGTTCATGGGGTGCAGTGGGAGAAAGTGGGGGGATGGGAATGAATGAAAGCAGAGCCATCTAAGCACAGCGCTGTAGGAGAAAATTTGTTTCTTGGAGGTAGGTAGTTTGACATGAGTTGTCTATCGGGGAAGGGAAGATAAGCCTAAGTCTAAATCCCAGGGAAGAGCTGGGGCTTAATTAAGTGAGTGTAGATGGAGAGGAGTCTCGGTAAATCTCCTGGGCTCAGTTGTTAAGGGTTTACTTTGGTGATGTAGACTGATTGATGATTGTGAAGAAGGGGAGGGGATACCTTAGGTAACTGGCGGACATGTAGAGATTGATGAGAGGGTCAAGAAATGCATACGAACTTGAGTTTTCTCAACCTCTGATGGCTTTGCATTTCTTCTGGGATAAATAGCAAAGTGTGTAGCATGGCCACGATGTTGTGTGTGTTAGGCAGGGTTCTTTAAAGGAACAGAGCTAATAGAATGAATATATATTAGAAAGGGGATTTATTAGACTGGCTTATTGTTTGCAGGCTGAGTAGGCTTAACAGTGGCTATCTGTAGGCTGGAGAGGGATACCTGGTAGCTGATCAGTCCACAAGGCTGGCTATGTCAGCAGTCTGAATCTGGGGCTGAGGGCCTGGAGGATTCCTGCAAAGCAGCTGATCTCCAGTCCATATTGGGAGGCTGGGTTCTGATGTACTTGAAGGATGGCACCACAAGGGTAGATGCATTCACTAGCAAGGAGCAAAGCAACCAGGAAAAAGGCACCTGCTGTTCCTGGAACCTCTTTATATACAGGCTGTCACCAGAAGGGATGCCCACTCTGAGGGAGCGTCTTCTCCTTTTAATTCATCCTTCTTGGAAACAACCTCACACATCTGCCCAAAGATGTATCTTTGACTTAGTTTCTGATCCAGTCAAGTTGATAATAGAGATTAAGTGTCAAAATATGTGATGTCATTTGTATCTCCCCCTCTCTTCTTTCCATGTGACCCTTTACTTTGTTCTGACTTAATCTGTTCACAGGGACATACCTAGTCAGAGTTCCTCAGGCCACCCCTGAGTCTTGGATATGGGTAGGAAGCTGTTGCTCCCCACCTGTTTGTTACTGGGTTAGCATGGGAGCTAAGAATGGGTTCCATGGGTTCGAATGCTGATGAATCAAAGGAAGTTAAACTTTCAGTGGCTCTGCCTAAAGCTTCATGGGAACAGATCCTTAGTCACTCATTTCCAGCAGCAGGTTCCTATCCTGCTTCTGCATTGTGATCAAAGGGAGGGGTTAAAGGCCAGATTCCTTTTCCCTGTACCCTAAGTCCCCGCATCTCTCATCACTGTATCACATTTCTATAATGTGGCTGTTGGCCTTTCCTGAATCTTCTGTGTAATCAACATCACATTATTCCAGCTATAAATCGCAATGTCTAAAGAAAAAAAAAAGCCAAAGGCTTTTATTCGACATCCTTCCTTTGGTCCTCTCCCCCATGTTCTCGTTTCCTCTTGTTCCCCTCTTATGGTCGCCTTTCTCAAATCATAGCCTCTACTCACTCTCACATACTTTTATTTACATGTATACAAACATTAAAATTTAGGATCCATATGTGAAAGAACATGCAGTTTTGTCTTTCTGGGACTGGGTTATCTCACCCTTATTTTTTTTCTAATCCCATCCATTTTCCTGTAAATATTATAATTTTATTTTTCTTTTCAGCTGGGTACCACATTTTTATTATCTAGTCATCAGCTGATGGACATCTAGGTTGATTCCATTTCCTAGCTCTTGTGAATTAACATGAATGTGCAGGTATCTCTGATAGGATAGATATTGAGTCCTTTGGATAAATGCCTAGGAGTAGTGTAGCTGTGTCATATGATAGTGCAATTTTCAGCTTTTTGAAAAAGGTGAAAGATTTATATGATCTGAAGAGAAACCAGAGTATAATTTTCAGCTTTTTGAGAAACCTCCACATGGGTTTCCATAGTGGGCTATTCCAGTTTACACTTCCACCAACAGCAAATAGTAGCTCCCCTTTCCCACAGCCTCACCAGCACTTGCCCGTGTGCTACAAGCTCAAATAGGCACATAGGCAACCTATCCACAGGTCCCCTGAACAGACAGTGTAAGTAGGGTTAGTCTTTGTTGAGGTTCATTTCACATTAGAATGAGTCAGATTGTGGTTAGGTTTGGGATGCCAAGTGTAAGCAAACAGTATGTTTTCATTTTTAATATTTATTTTTTTATTTTTTATTTATGAAGTAGAAACTTTGTATGAACAATCATGTTTGGGTACCTCTATTTCCTTCCTCCCTGTTCCCATTTCACCTAGGGCCCTTCTCAGTCGGATTGCTGGTATGCACCATGGAGTTGTGGGTTATGAGTTGTGTGAGCAGCAGTCAGTCATTGTGGGGGGGGGGGAGAACAATGCCTCTGGATATTTCCACCCACCTTGGCTCTTACAATCTTTGCCCTCTCTTGCATAATATACCTTGGGCCATGGTGGTTGTGTTTTAAGTCTACTATAGTGTTGAGCTCTTAACAGCTTCTGGATTTCTGCTTTGGTATGTGTTCAGTATCCTCAGTGTCTCTCTTCATCATCCTGGTGCAGGTTGTCAGGCTTGCTGTGGAAGCAGCACTCTTGCTCATCTTGCCAGTTCCTCTGTGGTTTCACCTAAGCCCTAGCAGATAAGAGTGGTGGCTTATCTGCCAGAAAGTCAGTTATCATGCTGGTCTTGTTGGAAGAATTAGGTTTCCTCAGTTCTCACTGCCTTCTGAAAAATAAAAACAGATTTTCCAACAGAGTGAGATCAGCATAGGTTAAATGGGATAAGCATTGTTAGTTTGGAGAGATTATGGTGGGTGTATCCTTTCTTTAAGCCCAAGGTTAGTGGAAGCTTCTCTTTGAAGTCCAGATTCTTGGTCTCCATAGGATTTTGGCTTGGATCCCAGTTCCAGCTCTGGGTTCCTTGCCACTGATCAGATCTTTCAGCCAGAGAGCCCTTCGTTACTAACTTAGATTGGGGACCACTATTGCACAGGTATTTACCTCTTGTCATGCTGGTTGCTGTTGTATAACAGTGTCCCCTGCTTTCTCCCAACATTTTTGGCCAATTTTCCCTAGCAGCTTATGTAGTGCTTTCCAGCACTATATGGGCTAACCATCTGGGGATTGGCTTCCATTCAGGTTCCAACTATGTCTATCAATGTGTCTTCAGCAATAGGGTCTTATCTTTTGCCTGGGGTGGATAATCATGTGCTTAGAAGCCCGTCTTATTTTGTGGCTCACATAGGTTTCTCAGATCAACAGTTCAATGTGGGAAGTGACTGATTTCTGGCACTGGAAGTTCCAAGCCTGAACCACATGTTTAGGGTTAGGCTTCATTCCACCCTCTTCAGGGCCTCTCTTACTAGATGATATCCCCATATTCCTTTGGGGGGTTATATTTTTTACCCTGCTATGCAGGATGTTTTAGTCAGGGTTCTCTAGAGGAAACAGAGTTGATAGAATGGATTGTAGTAAGAGGGGAATTTATTGGGTTAGCTTACGACTGTCCAACAATAGCAGTCTGCAGGCCTACAGGAGAAGAAACCAGTAGCTGTTCAGTCCACGTGGCTGGAGGCCTCAGCAGTCTCAATCCAACCCAGAAGGCCTGAAGGCTCCCTGGAGAGCGGCTGCTCTTCAGTCCACCATGTGAGGCCGAGGAAACTGGGTTCCAATGTCCAAGAAGGGTAGGAGAGCAGGATGTGAGTGCAAGTCACGAACAAGCACCAGCAGCCTGGGGGGGGGAACAGAAGGAAGAGAGATTCCCTTCCCCTCAATCTTCCTTATATTTAGTCCCCATGGAAGGCCCACCCACTCTGGGAGAAGGGTTTACTCTGGAGAAGGGACCTATTCCTTTCTCCAAAATCCCAAAAGGATTTTGTCAATCCTTTCTGCAGGCAAGCTCAGAGACCCACCCAAGATTACTGTGGAATATTACATGGGTCAAGTTGACAAATAAACTTAACCATCACACAGGCGGAATAAGGGTTTTATGGTACCAGTTCATTTTAGGTTTATTTTTGTATATATCTCTTACCCTGAAACACTTCCATCCCTATTATCTGTTCCTCAGTTGCATGTCAGGTTTGTTTTCAATTCAAGCTGCTCCTGGTTAGGAACCAGAGATGAGGGAGAATATGCAGTGTTTGTCTTTCTGCCCTTGTGTGAGTTCACTGAATATGATCTGTTCCAAGTCCATCCACTTTCCTGCAAATTTCATTATGTCATTTTTCCTTACTGCTGAGTACAATTCTATGGTGTATATGTACCACAACTTTGATATCCATTTGTCCAGTGATAGACATCTGGGTTGATTCCAGTTCTTAGCTATTATAGTGACTATAAACATGGTTGAGCAAATGTCTTGAATAGAAGAGCTTTGAGGGTTGATTCTTAGTTGGTAGCTCTGTATCTATTTCAGGACTATCCATATTGATTTCCATAGTGGTTGTACAAGTTTGCACTTCTACCAGCAGCAAGTGAGTGTTTCTTTTTCCTGCATCTTTATTAACATCTATTGTCCTTTGATTTTTTTTAAATGATTGGCATCCTAGCTGGAGAAAGATGGAATCTCATAGATTTTTTTAAGTTACATTTCCCTGATGGTTAAGGATATTGAACATTTTCTTAAGCGAGTGTTAGCCATTTGTATTTCTTCCTTTGTGAATTATTTATTCAGTTTACTGACCCATTTTGTTGACCGGATTGTTTGATTTTTTTTATTACTTAATTTTTTGAGTTCTTTGTAGATTCTAGATATTAGGCCTTTGTCTGTGGTATAGCTGGCAAAGATTTTCTCCCATTCGGATGGTGGTCTGTAGGCTCTTTTTATGGTATGTTTGTCTGTATAAAAGCTTTTTTGGGCTTGATGAAATCCCATTGGTCGAGTGCTGAATTTCTTGGGCTACAAGAATAATGTTCAGGAAGCTTTCCCCACTCCTATTTAATGGAGATTTCCCCCTATTTTTTTCTTCCAGGTATTTAAGAGTTTCAGGTCATATATTAAGGTCGTTAATCCATTTGGAGTTGACCTTTGAGCATGGTGGGAGGAGTTTGTCTAGTTTCATTTTTTACATGTGGTTATCCAATTTGCACAGTACCATTTCTAGCTTCCTGGTCTCTACTACTGATTCTCGCTCCAACTTGCACACAAATCTAAAATTTGAAACTGGGATCCATAAGTGAGGTAGAGTATATGGCATTTGACTTTCTGAGCCTGGGTTAACTTACTTAGTATAATCTTTTTCAGATCCATCCATTTTCATAATTTCATTTTTCTTGACAGCTGAATAAACCTCCATTGTGTATATGTACTACGTCTTCATTATCCATTCATCAGTTGATGTGCATCTAGTCTGGTTCTATTTACTAACTATTGAGAACAGAGTAGCAATAAACATTGATGAGCATGTAATTCTTTAGTGAAGTATAGAGTCTTTAAGGTATATATCCAGGAGTGGTATAACTGGGTCATTTGGTAGGTTCTATTTTTAGATGTCTCAGAAATCTCCACACTGATTTCCATAATGGCTTTACCAGTCTGCTTTCCCACAAACAAGAGATAAGGGTTCCTCTTTCTCTACACCCTCACCAGCATATGTGATGAGTAGATTTCTTGATCATAGCCATTCTGACCAGACTGAGATGGAATCACAAAGTAATTTTAATTTGGATTTTCCCGATGGCTAAGAATGTTGAACATTTTAAAAAATAGTTATTGGCCATTTATTTGTTTGTATTTTTTTCTTTTGAGAACTCTATTCAGTTTTATAGCCTGATTTTTAACTTATTTATTTGAGAAAAAGAGGGAGGGAGAGAGAGGAGGGGAGGGAATGAATATGCACACTGGGGCCTCTTGGCACTGCAAAGGAACTCCAGACCCGTGTGCCATTTTGTACATCTGGCTTTATGTGGATACTGGGGAATTGAATCCAGGCTATCAGGCTTTTCTTTAACTACTGAGCCATCTCTACATAACTGATTGTGTTTATTATTTAGTTTTTTTCAGTTTTTGTTTTTCCTAGATATTAATCCTTTGTCAGATTATTATTGGAAAAGATTTTCTCCCATTTTGTAAGCTGCCTCATTGCTCTGTTTACAGTGTCTTTTGCTTTACAAAAGCCTTTTAATTTCAGGATGTTCATTATTTCCTGACCAACTGGAGTTCAGAAAGTCTTTGCCTGTGCCTTTGTTTTGAAATGTTTCACCTATTTTTTCCTGTAGCAGCCTCAACATTTCAGCTCTGATGTTAAGGAGTTATATACATTCGTAGTCGAATCTTATGCATGGAGAGAGATAAGGCTTTCATACCATTCCACATATGGATATCTAGTTTTCCTGGCACCATTTGGTTAAGTGGTTGTCTTTTTTCCAATTTTTTTTGGCATTTTTATCAAAACTCAGAAGGTCTGGGAGTATATCTGCATCCTTTATTCCATTTCATTGACCTACATGTCTGTTTTTGTGCCAGTACCATGCTGTTCTTGTTACTATGGTTCAGCAATATATCTTAAATTCAGGTATGGTGATACTTCCAGCTTGTTTTTGTTTCTTAGCAGTACTTTGGCTATCCAACTTTTTAAAGGCTTTTTAATAAATTTTAGGGTTTTTTCCTATTTAAATGAAGAGTGGGATTGGAATTTTGACCAGGGTTGTCTTAATTCTATAGATTACTTTTGGCAAGATAACCGTTTTCACAATCCTGATTCTTCCAGTTCATGAACATGGGATGTCTTTCTATTTCCTAGTGTCTTCTTCAGTTTCCCTCTTGAGTGTTTTAGAATGTTAATTGTAGAGGTCTTTCACTTCCTTAGATTTATTCCAAGGTATTTTTTTTAATATTTATTGTCCATAATGAGTTACATTATTTAGTGGGCAAACCATGCGTTGTTATCCTGACTTCCCCAATTCCCCCCTCCCCATCCCTGATCAGTTGTATATCCTCCTTCGTGGGCTGTCTGTATTAGTCCTTGTGGCAAGGGATCCTGTATATCTTAGTACTCATCCCGGTCTTCCTGGCCCAAGTGAGTTGTTACTGATGGGTGCTATGCCTCTGGACCATCTCCCCCACCACGGCTCTCACAATATTTCCGCCCCCTCTTCCGCTCAGTTCCCTGAGTCGTGGTGGGTGAGTAATAAGGCTGCTTTAATGTTGCGAGCTTAGAGGTCCCAAGGTATTTTTTGAGGCCATTGTGAATGGTGTGTTTTCCATGATTTCATCCTCAACATGTTGTTTATTGGTCTAAAGAAGTCATTGATTTTTTTAATGTTAATTTTGTATTCTTGCCACATTACTGAAAGTATTTATTAGTTCTAACAGTTTCATGGTGGAATGCTTTGGGTTTCTTATGTATAGCATTATGTCATTTGCAAATAAAGATAATTTGCCTTCTTTTCTTATTTGCATCCCCTTTGTTTATGTCTCTTATTTCTGTAGCTAAGACTTCCAGTGCTATATTGGAAAGATTCAAGACAGTCACTGGACACCCTTGTCATGTACCTGATTTTAGTGAAAATGCCTCAAAGTCTCACATTTCACCCCCAGTTAGCATAATGTTGGCTATAGATTTCTTATTGTTAGCTTTCATTGTATTAACATATGTTTCTCCTCTTCTTTTTCTTCAGGATTTTTATTACAAAGGATTGTCATATTTTTTATCAAATACCCTTTCTGAATTTATTGATATGATCATATGACTTTTGTTCTTGTGTCCATTTATATGGTATGTTTTACTTAATGATTTGTGGCTGTTGGACTGTCCATGAATCTCTGGAATCAATCCTTCTTGATCTGTGTGAATTATCTTTTTGATTTGTTTCTGGGTTTTCTTTGCAAGTATTTTGTTAATAATTTTTGCATTTATGTTCACAAGGGAGATGGTTTGTGTTGTAGTCAGCTCCATGATGTTGGGACAATCATCCAACCAGACACAGTTTATGGGAGGAAGGGATTTATTTCAAGCTCACAGATCCAGAGGAAGTTCCATCAATAGTGGAAGAAGCTGGCCATCCTTCACAGATCCAAGCAGAGAAAACAACCAAATAGCCAGTACCATCAGCAAACATGAACTGCCAGAGTTCAGACTGCTCTCTCTACACCTTTAGGCTGGAATCTGATCTTCCCCTAGTGGTGTTAGTTTTTCTTTGAAGGTCTGGTCATATTCACCAGGGAATCTAGCTGGCCCTGGACTTTTATTACTTATGAGATTTTCATGACTTATTTAATCTTATTGCTCATTATAGTTCTGTTTAAGTGCATCTCAACTTGACTTAATTTTGGTAGGTCATATATATCTAGAAATTCATCCATTTATTTTAGATTTTTTAATTAAGCGCATATATGGTTTTATGGTAGGTCCTTATGATTTTCTGAATTTTATTGATATGTTTTATAATATTTTCTTCTTGTCTCTAATTTTATTACTTTGGGTCTTCTCTTTCTTTTACCAAGGGTTTATTGATATTGTTTATCCTTTCAAAGAACCAAGTCTTTGTTTCATTGTTTCTTTGTATTTTTTGTTGCTGTTTTTATTTCATTCTACCCATATCTGTAGATTATTTGTTTCCAAGTACTAATTTTTGGTCTGTCCTATTATTCTTTTTCTAAGGCCTTAAAATATATTATTAAGTTATTTGTTTGTGCCCTCTCTAATTTCTTAATGTAGGTACTTAAAGCTATAAACTTCCCTATTATGACTGGCTTTATTGTGTCTTATAGAGTTTAGTATGTAGTGTTTTCATTATCATTTAATTTTAGAATGTTTTTGATATAATTCTTGATTTCTTCTATGACCCATTCCTCATTCAATAGTGTATTATTTAGTTTTGATTAGTTTGTATCTGTTTTATAGTCCTTCTTGCTATATTGGCTAATAGTACTATCCCATTATAATCAGATAGAATACAAAGAATTATTTCAGTTTTCCCATACTTGTTAGGATTTGCTTTGTGTCCTAATATATGATCGATTTTAAAGAAAAGTAATATGTGATACTGAAAAGAATGTGTATTCTGCAGCATTTGGATGGAGTGCTCTGTAGATGTCTGTTAGGTCCATTTGTTCTATGATATAATTTAATCCAGATGCTTCTCTACTTATTTTTTGCTGAGGTGATCTGTCAGTTGGTAAACACAATCTACTATTGTGCTTGGATTTACATCTACTAGTGTTTATTTAATGAAATTGGGTACATTCATGTTTGGTGCATATATGTTTTGAATTGTAGTGTCTTCTTAGTGGATTGTTCCCTTAATCAGTATAACATAACCTTCTTTATCTCTTCTGAATGATGTTGGTTTAAATTCTACTTTGTCAGTAATTAGAACAGTAACACCAGATTGTTGTCTGGGCCCATTTACTTGAAATACCATTTTCCATTCTTTCACCCTAAAGTAGCATCAGTCTTTTATGGAGAGATAGATTTCTTGGAGGCAACAGTTAGATAGATCCTGTCTAGTAACCCATTCTGCTAGTTTGTGTTTTTAATCATGGATTTGAGACCACTAATATTCAGTTATTACTGAGAGTTGTTTATTAAATAAATTTCTGTCATTCTTGTTGATTTTATAGTGCTTGATATTTTTCTATGTCTCTTGCATTATTCAAGCATTCTGTATTCTTTCTAGTGACCTCATTTATGTTTTTTCTTCTCTTCAGTTTGAAGAATTTATTTAAGTATTTTGTATAGATCTGGCTTAGTAGTCATTTTATCAGAGAAAGTTTTTCCTATTCCTTTGATTATGACTGATAGCTTTGCTAGGTGTAATAGTCTCGGTTGGCAATTTGTTGTCCTTCAGAACTTGAAATACATAATTCCAAACTCTTGTAGCTTTTAAAGCTGACCTTTCTGGTTGATAACATTTTATTATTATTCCCCAAAGGATTTTATTTTCCTTCCAAGACCTTTTATTCTAAAAATGACTGCAGGATTTCATTTGAAATCCTCGTGACACGGGATTATCATCTTGTTGAATAGGTAAAGAAGTCAAGCCTCCTCTGAGGGCTTCATCAGTGTCATCCAGGGTTCTCCCCCAGCCCAGCTTGCCCTCCCTCTGCATGTCATGGTTCCTTACTGCCTGCTCCTGAAGGCCAGTCATTTTTTTCTCTCCTGTTGTGCCACTCAGGGTAGTGGCCTCTAGACTGAATCTGGCCCCCAGATAGCTTTCATTTGACCCACTGTATAGTTGAGGGAAAACAATTTTGCAAGTAATAGACTTGAACTGCTGATCCATTTCCCCAGCCCCCCAAAAATTTTGAATGTTTCCAACATTTAAAAACTACTATACTACTACCACTACTACTAAAGATAATAATCCTGATTTTCTGCTTGTCTCAAAAAAGAATGAAGGAAGCTTGTAACTCAAGGTCCACACTTGCACGTGGAAAGAGTTGGCTAAGCTGAGGAGGGTGTGCCTTGTTAGAGGGCTGGCATTCCTCCTGTCAGAGCAGTCCCCACCCAGCCTGATCACTCATTTCCCCTCATAGCTCACCCCTCTAGGCATTCCCATTTAAGACTCAGGCTGTGGGAACTCAGTCAAGGAATCTGTCATTACTTTTCCTATAACAAACATGCAGAGCAATGGAAAGATTTTCCAGATGGTGAATTCCTTGGCCATTGGCTATAATGATTCCATGCCTGTATTCTCTCATACCTCCTGGTCTTTGTTCAGAGTTTCCCTTCTGCCTGGAAAATGTATAATAAAATCTTCCTTTACCTGGAAAACATATGCTGATTGCTCAAGACTGTCTTTACCTCCACCAGGAAGCCTTTCTTAACCATCTTCTAACCAGCCTAGTGTTGATGAAGGTCCTGTTCTCTGTCCTATACAGTGTCCTTTGCTTGCTTAGTCCTGTCCTGGAAACTATTCCACAACATTGTGCCTCATTTTTCTCTGCAGTCATAGCATCTAGAGCCATATTGAGTGCCTAACAGTAATAACTCAGTAAATACTGATGTGTGAATGGATGGATATATGGATGGATAGATGGTCTTATTAAATCATCTATCCATTACAGCTCCTCTCTATCTGGACCCAGCTTGCAGACTTGTGTTTTGAACAGTAGAGACAGCCAGGCTCTGGAGAGAAGTAGGGAGGGTCCTGGGCCTTTCCACTCTCCTTTGTACTCTTACAGTGGGTGAATCTTTCATAGCTGCTTCCCTCTATCTCCAGGAGAATATAAGACTCATTTGCTTTATCCGAAAGCCACTCTTTGGAGTATTTATCAGCAACCCTGCTTTGGGATCGGATCCTCCTAGCCTTTGAGCAATGTGCTTTTTTTTCAAAAGACTTTCGGCTGTCTTAAGGCATCTCTTGTGACTTTTCCCTGCAGGGTGGTCTGTTATAGATTGGGCTGCAGAAAAACACACTGTTGTTGACACCTGTACCCTGAGTCCCCTCCCAAATTTGGATATTAAATTATGCCAAATAAACATTAGTCTTTTAGCTTTATAATCCAATGGAATAATTATAAAATGTATACTAGAAAAAAGTACTCAGCCTGATACCTAGTAATATTTAAAAGCTGCCAGCTATTATTGTAGTAGAATTCTTTTTATATTTTACTTTATGGCTTGGTAGGCTTTGTCATATTTCTTTTATGTTTTTATATATTTCAAGTTCTCTTTCATATGATCTAGGACATAACCTTGTGAGATTACATATTATTGCTTTCCATATTTTACAGAGGAATATAAGAAATCTTAAAGAAATGAAGTGACTTGTCTGCAGATTTGAGAATGGGGTCTTCATGGAGGTCTCCTTTTGAGTCTGTTTTGATTATCTGTGACACTGTGTTCCTTCCTTATTTAGCTTCTAGGACTCTTAGGTCCATTAGAGCAGGGACCAAACTTCTCTGTTGAGACCATGTTTTGTGTCCCCAGAACCAAAATTAGTGCTTAACATTAAAAACACAGCATAGGAATCTTTGCTGAATGAGTTCATGTCTCCTGATCAGACAGGAGCCAGAATGCCATTCTCAGACCACATGCTCCATGCTCAGCTTCCTGAGAACCGTGCAGACATGTCAGCCACTTCTAGTTTAGATGTGCAGGTGAGAACAGGATGGCTTGATGCCCATGAGGCATGGTTAAAGGTAACTCAAAGAGAGGTCATACCTATTAGAGGACAGTTCAGTCTTCAGAAGAAGACATTAGCAAGGAAATACATTGAGCATGTACGGTGACATCATCAGTGGATGATAGGTTACCTGGGGATGCTGGAGTCTCAGGGTCCTTCATGCTCATGGAGGCAGAGGAAGCAGAGGGCTAGAGTCCAGAAAGATGGAAAAACAGCAGTCTTTTGGATGGTCAATCTTCTCTGTGCATCTTGATTGGTTTTATGCCTCCCCTTTTCTTCAAATGAGAACAACTCTTCTCTTATTACAGACATATTCATTTATTCAGTGAAATGAATTTTTTGCCTTGTAACTTCTGTATTCAAAGCACTGTGCCCGGGTGAGATGGCCCAGGCAGAGAGCCTGAGTGACTCCCCAGCACCTTTGTACAAACCAGGTACATACCTGTATTCCCAGCACTGGGGAGGTGGAGATAGGAAGATTCCAGCCAGTCTGACCAAATCAGTAAGCCATCAGTTCAGTTAGAGACCCTACCTCAAAACAAAAAAAATAAGGTGGGGAATGCTTGAGGAGGACCAAAGATGTTGGCCTCTTGCTTGCTAATGCATGCACACACATGTGCACACTTCTACATACCTATGAACACATGCATGTGCACCACACACAGGCACACAGCACTGTGCTTGTGATGGTAAGTCAGAAGGAAGCCCAGCTTGCCCTTTATCCCAGGGAGCTCTCACCTCCAGAGCCAAAAACACAGGCTTCAAAAGCCGTTCCTCCATGAGATTTTATATCAGAAATTTCACATATACAGAAAAGGTGAGTGCATTTTGCATTGAGCACCTAGATCACCATGGAGTCTCTGCAGTCACTCTTCCACCCCTGCTTCCTCACTGTGTGCCCATCATCTGTACCAGTGTGCATCCATGCACGTAGCCTGGATTTGGAGTAGGTTGGTACACCATCACATTTGTGGAATCAGTTGGAAATCCTAAAAGCCTTTACCTTTATGAAATACTGAATACATTTTAGTGAAGATACAGTTAACTATAGACATGATCCACACCTGCGCATGGTTTCATGAACTGTCATCTATGTGAGCTCTTGAGTTTATCTCATTGATTACTGTGGCCATCCTGTGAAGAAAGATGTTAGAGTTGTCTTTGAAAATGAAAAAGCATCTTACCTGGCTAATGCTGGAATGCAAAACTTGGTTTTCTGTATTTCCAAACTGCTGCTTCCTCTTTCTCCTCCTCCCCTCCTCCCTCTCCCCTTCTTCTTCTTCTTCCTCCTCCTCCTCTTTTCCTCCTTTTTCTCCTCCCCTCCTCCCCTCTCCTTCTTCTTATTCCTCCTCTTCCTCTTTTATTCTTCCTCCTCCTCTTCCTCCTCTTCCTCCTCCTCCTCCTCCT
This sequence comes from Zapus hudsonius, assembly GCA_004024765.1. Classification (NCBI taxonomy): domain Eukaryota; kingdom Metazoa; phylum Chordata; class Mammalia; order Rodentia; family Dipodidae; genus Zapus; species Zapus hudsonius. The sequence goes on along the minus strand of PVHP010017803.1, from coordinate 13,004 downwards.
CCTCTTCTTCTTCTTCTTCTTCTTCTTCTTCTTCTTCTTCTTCTTCTTCAAGTTAAAGAACTTTTCTCCTTTGAACTGTTAATTAAACTATATTAGTCAATACCCTGTTACTGTAGAAATTTCCAAGATGAATTAAAAAGAGGAAAAGTTTATTTTGGCTCAAAGTTTGGAGGTCTCAGTCTGTGGTCAGGTGACATCCTGTTTGGGGACTGTGATGAGGCAGCACTTCATGTAGAGCACATGGCTGAGGAGGCTGATGACCTGACAGTGGTCAAGAAGCAAAGAGACTAGAAGAGCTCCCAGCCAGCATCCCCTCCAGGTGCATGCCCTCAAAGACCTAGCTTCCTCCTGCTAGGCTCACCTCCTAAAAGCTTCACTACTTGCAATAGCACCATAGGCAACTTTTATTTAGCACATGAACCTTTGGAGGGTGGTTTGTCCAGAAAATGAAAATGATCTATCATTGCCATGCTTTGGTTTTTGAATGAGTTTATTAGGGATATTGCAAAAGTAAAAGAAGAAATGACAAGTAGCAGATAAAGAATAGAACATTCCTGAATAATATCCAGCAGAAGGAAAGCAACAGGTAAGTTACAGAACATCACATTGGCACTCACAGAACAAGGAATGACTGGGGAAGCCCCATTAAATATGGTTATCTGGAATCATGATCAAGAGGCTCCTAGGTAGAATGTCTTTTCTTTGGGTGAAGCTTCCAATTTACAGTTCCCATAAGACACATTTTTGTACCATGGGATAAACAATAGTGACCTCCACTTGAGTCTTAAGATTTGATGTGGGGTGGGGGAACCAGATAGTCTAGGAAATAGTGGACCTGTTAGCCTTTCAGCTGTTCTTCAGGGTGAAGTGTTTTTAACCCTTGGGCTCTAAACATGGGTCTAACACTGTGTGTGTGTGTGTGTGTGTGTGTGTGTGTGTGTGTGTGTTGAGAGGTACCCCAATCCTAGTGCCAGCTATCAGAAAGCGTTAGCAGTACACAACAATTTATTACTATACTATTTTGCGGGGAGGCACTTACTAAACTATAGTAAAACAACCAAGAAACAGCAATCTATAAAATGTGGTCCTGAACAAGTCATTGTAAGAGAGTAAATGTAGACTATTACAGAGGCATTGCTCTGTCCTTCAGCTTTGGAAGCAAGGGGAGCTTGTGAGCAGCTCTGAGTGGTGGGAGGGCTCTAAATTGAAAACAGAGCACTGGAACACAGACCTGCTGGATTCTGTGAACACCTAATGCAGCTGCTGGGGGTAGAACTTGGCTTCTGCCTCATATCCTACCCGAGCTGTGTCCTTTCCACAGCTCACAGGCTGAAGGTTGAGGGAATAGGAATAGGTAAACCCATCCTGAGATGCCCTAAGCAAGATTCTTCCAGAACCCTTTCCCTTGCACTATTAGTAATTATCTCATAGGTTTTGCCTTCATCACTAGTATTCTTAGGATAAAGGCCATAGTGTGTTTTTGAAATGATCTAAAAGTATATTATGGTGCCAGTCAGTTCCAGGCAGAGTTGTTTGAGGACTTTAATTCATTCATCAAGTATATATTTGCAATTTATTCCAGGAACTTAAATATTGAGAACATAGTTGTAGACAAAATTTCTGTCCTTCCTAATCATATTCCAGGAGATTGTGGAAATTTGGATTGCTCTGGAAATGTAGTTTGATTTGGGTGGAGAGGTCAAGAGCCAGTGGCCAGAGGATGAATTAAGCCATAGGTACTTGAGGCAGTATGATTTGCAAAGGGTAGTCAGTGGCAATCTGAGGCAGTGAAACCTTGAAGGTGAGAAGACAGCTCAAGTTCCTTTGAGTCCATTTTACAAGCTGAATACTGTTTATTATGGACTTTCCTTTCATGACATCATAGGATGATGCCCCTTTATCTAGTAGATATTAGAGAAAAGCCAGAAGCTTTTTGCCATATCTTGTCTGACATTTCTTCCTCTGAGGCGCTGTAAGTGCTCACATGGCTGTAGTGTCCTTCCTGGGTAGACAGAGAGCTGTTCTCCCCTTCCAGTCATTTCAAGACGAGGCTAGACAGTGCCCCTGAGAAAAGAGTGGTGAGTCAGTTTGCCCTTCTAATACATAGAAGTGGGACTGAATAGTAGATATGGCCCCTTCCACCTCTCCCGAGGGGCGTGTGACTCAGAGACAGTGACATCAGCCATGACTTCATCCGTCCATAGGAAAGGCCATGTGCAGACTGGGAACAAGGCTGGCTCTGCCCTTCCTCATGCTTTGCTTTGTCTAGGATGTTGTCACCGTCCCATTGGTGATTTCCAGCCGGCCACATCTTTCTTTTTTTGTCTATTCTTTCTGTCATTCTTTCACTTACCTTTCTTATCTTTGTCATCTTATTATTCCTGTCTTATTTTTAACCTGTTCTTTCTCATCACCCCATCCTCTTCGTCTTGGCTCCTTGTCCATCTGCCCTTATCTTTATTTTTGTTTCCTTCCTCCTACTGTGTCTCTCTGGATTTATTTTTCTGCTGTCCATCTTCTCTTGTATCTCCATTTTTCATGTTCTCTGTTCTTTCTACTTGCCTTATAAAAATATATATGGGAGTTTATCTTCCTGCATCCTGACTCTTCCCCTCCAGGTGGTTGCTTTCCTAACTCTCCTGCAAATGTGTTCACAAATCACCCTCTCCTGGGGACCAATGTTGGCTCCCACCCTTTTCTGACCTCTTAGCGATTCCAGCACATGTCTCTGACTAACCCTCTCATGGTTCCTTCCCCTTGGCCATGGGTGCTATTGGCATGCCTCTTACACTGATGTCCTGGCAGCTACTCTGGCCTATCCTTTAATCCCCATCCGAGCTTTTTTCTTTCTGGTTATATATTCTGATATTCCATCCAAAGTGAATCCTTTCTTCTGTCTCCTGGCCACAGCCATGTATTTATGACCTTTATAAGCCAGGTATTTTAGAACTTGAATTATCCTGCACTGTTGAAATGTTCCTTTGGAGTGTTTCATTCATATGCACAGATTCTTGGTTGCACCCAGCCAACAAATAATTAGAGAATTGTAAGCAAGATTTTGCAATCAATTCCAGGTTCTCTGTTTAGCCTCACCTCATGCTTCTTCATGGCTCTGTGGCTTTGGCAGCCTACTTAACTATACTTCAATTTCCACATCCTGCAGTAATTACTCAGTATCTTAACATGACCTATGCCATAGGGCGGTGAGGGACCACATGAGTAAATGCATGTAAACTGCCTAGAACAAAATCCAGAATATAGGAAGTGCTTCTGATTATTTCTATTCTCAGTGTCTGTTTTACCTCAGTTCCCCTTGGTTCTAGTACTTATGTTATTTCTGACCACTAGTCACCTAATATCTATGGATCTCATACAGTTCATTTGTAGCTATATTTGACACATGATATTATAAGTCATATTCAGTGCAGTGAGGTTATACATACTCCTGTGTCCATCTTGACACACTTTAAGTAAATATTCATTTCCTCCACAATCCTTGCTCTTCTCAAATTACTTGTGGGTCTCTGTCTGCACTAAACTCTCAGCTCATTTTAAGGCAAGACTATGCTTTATTCATGTATGTCTCTAGAGTTAACATCAGATTTTTCTCAAATGTGTATTGAGCACATAATTAAGTCTGTTAGCCATGGCTTGTACAGTATGTGTGCTGAACTATCCCAGCCATTCACAAGGCCCTGTGGAGTTTAGCACCATCTACAATCATCCTTGACAAACTGTACTAGAAGGAATATTTTCTGTGAGGTTGGGTGGTTGTGGGGGAATCAGGGACATGTTGTGAGGTTCTCGTATTAAGCTACTACTTAAGTAATGAAGTAACTTCTCAGCCATGGCCTTTGTCTGTGCCCAGTAGGCAACGATGGTAGACACTGTAATAGTTGCATAAATAAACAGGTAAGATTGTATGTCCCCAAGTAAGCCCTGATGGCATGCTAAAGAACACCTGCCTTTTATGGCTTGGGCTAAATCAAGTTTGGGTTAAAGAACCTTTTGGTGAAGGAAGAGGATATGGTACTCATTTCAGCTGGAATAGAACTGATAAGCAGTTGTCCCCAGACACTCCAGTTTGATGTAGCTCTTTCTCGCCGAAGCCTACATCACGGCTGGTGCTTAGCAGCTATTCAGTGTCACTGCGCTGACCCAGGAGCCCATGCCAGGAAGTGAATGAATCCATTTTCCAATTAAAATGAAACTTCTCCAAAGGAACTACTCACCCAGAGAGGAGAAATTTGTCTTTTTGGCAGGTAGGCTTAGCTAACCCATGATGTCTCTGCTCCTAAAACAGACTGAGAAAAGCCATTAACTTGAATGAAAAGAAAAAAAAGAAACTGAAACTTTTTTTTATTCACAACCTCATTCATTTATCCATTCTGTTCTTGTTTTCATTTCCACAAACACTTAATAACATCTCTGCTCATTCATTCATATATTCATTTATCCCATCATTCAGTCAACATTACTGTTCATCTGTATGTCATATATAATACTAGTCCTTATGTATAGAAGGATTAAAATAAAACCACAGTTGTTTCTTTGAGAGCTTTTAGTGTAATAAGAGGGTTAGACGAGTGAAGAGTTGATGGAAAGTCCAGTGATAGGGACATTCACCAGTGTTCTATGGGTCAGCATTGAACCATCCAGCTCGGTTTAGGTGCACTTTCATGGAGTGTGTAACACAAGATGATAGATAGGTACATCAGTATATTCATGCACGTGGATGCATGTGGCCGACACAGTTGGTTCCATTTCTCTAAAGAGTTCTGTCTTACTTAGAGGGTGAAAGGGTAGAAGCTGCTTCATGAATTAGCTGGAAGGTTAAATAGGCAGGATGGCTTGATGTAAGGCATTAAAGAGAAGAAGAAGCACAAGATAATCCCTTTGCCCCACAGCCAGAAAACAAGGAAGAGGAAGACTTTTCAGGGATGAGGGGGATAGATTCTGTTTTGGGTATGCTGAGTGAGAAGTGCCAAGAGATATCCAGGAGACATGTGTAAGGAGAGGGGGGGTTAGAATTTGAGATGTGGTGTGGACCAATTGAAGTTGCTTGAAATCAAGGCAGGAATTGAAATTTCCCAGTGAGTCTGTGAGCAGTGAAGGAAGAGTTTGGCTGAGGTACACAGCCTTGGGACCATCATATTTAAAAATCCAGAAGGAGAAAGTAAAGAGATGACAAAGCGAGAGAAGGGCCTGAGGATCCAGGAGAGTGAGACACTGGGGAGACTTCCTCCCTTCCCTGTGTCCACACTTCTACTTTCATGTTTATTCCAAGTCTTCATTGTTCTTCCAAAGCCTGTTCACATCAGGGCTCCCTCATCCTCCACAGACAAGACCAGCAACAAGGAATTCTCTCATGTTATGCTGCCACCATTGCCTTCCCTTTCAAGCCTTCAGGGAATACTGAGCTGGCACTGGATGGAAGTTAGAGATTGTCTTACTGTCCATGTGCAAGATCATAGTTCCTTTCTGGGTAATAGTTTCTTAATCTGCAAGGAAAAGTTAAAAATTTTTGCCTCTCCTGTCTTATGAGAAAGTACAGACCAGACAGAATCATGCATCTCAAAATGTCTTGAAAACTGTAAATATCTATAGCAGTAATGAGAAAATGTTGACATTTCATTGAATATGCACAACATCATTCTATGGGTGCTAGGATGGCATTTGAGGAAACTGAAGCTTAGAGAAATTTAATTTTCCGAAAGCTACACAATGGGGAAGTAGGCTCAGAACTGCTGGACTCCAGATTCCTTAGACCCCCCCCCCAACACTATGGCCTTGCTTTCCTAATAATATACATTGTGGTGTCATATGCCTAAGTGATATCTGCTTTGCTGAATTTTTGGGTTGTCATGTTCTTAGGGTTGGGAAGTGTGTGTGGATTACGACTACCATTCTGGACAACACCTGCAGGAGAGGTGAAGGAGAAGGGGTGCATATAATTTCAGTGTGTGAAAATAAATTGTACAATGAAATTATTCCATTTTACAAATATATGATTGCATAATTAAACTATTCTTTCAGGGGATAATCTGTCTTATCAGATCAGGTCTTTATTGCTTGTTTTCTTTTTATAATAACCTAGAAAAATAGCCTACTTCATCTTTAGGCTCCAGACAAAGTCTCCCTGCTATGAATCCCATTTCAGCCATCCCAGCCCCAACATCCTCTCCTTCCTCTGAACTGTCTGTGATTACTCATTAGAGACAGATATATGGCCACACACAAAATGCTACAGTGAAGTTATGAGGCTGACTCACCAGGCCTTGGGATCAGACTCATTACATTATTGTCATACATCATGTTTTTAATTACCTTTTCTTTTCCAATATCTTTCACCAACACCAGTATAATTTTCTTTTAAAAGGGCCTAGCTTTAAATTTCTTTATATTCTTGAAGCTTTTTTTTCATTATCTTCTCCATGAGTTTGACTTATCTTTAGCCTTCTAGAAGTTTGTCATTTTAAGATGATTTAGGTATAATACTATATGATTGGTTGCGATGTGAGATGGGAGACTCCTAGCTAAGGTGACATCTGAGCTGGATTTGAGTCAAAGGGAGAAGGTTGTGAATGAGAGAAGGTGAGAAAATCAATCCACATAGAGGCACAGGCCTAAACAGAGATGTGGAAACACAAAAGCATGAGGTGTTGGAAGGAGTAAAGGAAATGCATTGAGGTTGAGTGAATGGCCTTCAAGTTAAACCCAGAAAGAAATCCTCATACTACTGACCAAGTTGAAATCAGATTTTAAGAGGCCCAGGAGTTAGCATAAAGATATAATTCTAGGCCAGGAGAACCTGTTGAGCTTGTTATAACAAAGCAATGGAAAGATAAGTCTTAATTTTTAGAAATATGCCTCCAGTAGCAAAAACCCTGGTTTATTTGCCTGTCTACTTTGAAGCATCTTTAGTATTTCCTGCTTATCTCTGGGTAGGAGTTTGAAACACACAATTGTTCATTCATTCTGGGAGGTTTCTGGTTGGGGCTTATGATCCACTGCATGTTTTAAGTATCATTTTTCTCTTAAAAATGACATTAAAGAATATAATATTATTTATTGAAATACCTTTCCTCTCTGGGATGTCAGTACATGTCCTATTTTGAAGTCAAGACAGTTTTGCTTTTTTAATGGGGAGTCATGCTGGAAGACATCATCATGTGTATATAGAATGCAAGGCAGGATCATTTGAGTGTGACATTATATAGCTCTATACCCTCCTCCTCTTTTACACTGCACACCACAGTTAGCCCAGATAGAATTAGTCATGATAAGAGTCTTTGAATGAGTGTCCCCATTTTCTCATACTGCTCCTAGATTCTGGTGCCAAGGCAGTGACTGTCTTATTCCCCTACAACTTTGGCACTCTGGTGGTTTGAATGTAAAATGTGCCCCATAGACTCACGTGTTTGAATACTTAATCCCCAGTTGTTGGTGGTGTTCTGGAAGGTTGTGGGACTTTTAAGAGGTGGAGCGTTTCTGGAGGAAGTGTGTCACTTGAAGTGTGACAGCTTATCCTCTTTCCTTCATGGCGTTCCACTTCCTCCCTGCTGATGTGACTAAGTTTCACCGGCTGTGTGCTCCTGCTCCTGCCATGCTTTCCTGCCATAATAGACTCTACCCTCTGAAACGCTAAGCTAAAATTAACCCTTTATTTTCCTGAGTTGCTTCTGATCAGGTATTTTTGTCTCAGCAATAAGTTTTTAGAATCATCAGAAACTTTCAACTTCCTGAGACATTGCAGTGTGTGTGCGTGCGTGTGTGTGCGTGACGGGGGGGGGGGGGGGGGTTGTGTAGTCTTTCCTGAGTCTGGGGGTCCTTGCTAATGCTTAGCCTTGAATATTGGACATAATTGCTCTGCTCCAACCTTTTGCTTGAGACCTACAGCTGTATGAGCTTTTCCTTTTGCTGAGAAATGGTGTTGTTTTATGAAGTAACAAATGATTGGGGGGGGGCACTGTTCTCTTTGGTTGCATTCAAGCTGGGGGATTGCTTAGCTCAGAGGATTGTGACTGGAAGGCCAAGTCACACACCCCAGTGAGTGCCAATGCCTTGTTTCTTGAAAAGATTAGTTTTGTCAGTCCTTTGGTAATTGGCAGACAGAATTACTTAACTCTTTAAGTGCCCAGAGCTTTTACTTTGAACTAGAGTAAGCTGACCCATGCTTTCTCATCCATGTGCCATTTGTACACATAGGATGTGGCTAGGTCTGTGGAAATTAAAGACGTTGTCCAAGATTAAGGTTGAAATTTCTGAGATGTCTGTCCAGGTTCTTGTTTGCCTTTTTCCTCCTGTAAATAACGGCAGTGGCTTCTGTCATGCCTTTTACAAGGAAGGCCCAAGTTCACAGCTCTGCTAGAATTAGGAGCTTGGGGTGGACCCTGCTGCTCAGTGCAAGGAAAAAAACAGAGAGCAAGTGCCCTGGGTGACTCAAGGCTCACTTTCTGGTATCCACCTCTTGGTTCCCATATTGTCACTGTGAGGATACATTGCCTATGCCTTTCTGACCTTCCTTGAGAACAAAGTGAGACAATCATATGGGAACACTGGTGAATCGTTAGAGAAATAGGATGGTCACTGTGTCCTGAAGGATGCCCACTGGCTATAATGGATTGATTCAGTGATTCTTTGCTGGGGCTGCGTGTCCAAGAAGAGGAAAGAGGAAGAGATTTTTTCCCTATAAAACCAGATTTAAAACTCATTTGCAGGGGCTGATGTGCTCTTCGTGAATCCAGTGGTTGGTAGCAAAACCCTTGGGACTCACATGGTCCACTATAGGAACTATAGGAACTGTGTAGAACTCTCAAGGTCAGAAACCTCTCCAGCAAGGGCTCAGGCCTGTCACCTAAACTCCTTCATTTGTTGGCCAATCCCCAGATTTCACTTCTGTAGAGAAAGCAGATAATATTGCTCCCTTCTCTTCCCAGGTCATGTGCATTTATAAGGATGCCTTCTGCTTTCTAATAGGCTGGTCCTGGTTCCTCATCCTATGAAGAAGTTGGCTGGGGTCTGTAGATGTGGCTCAAGAGGCTGGGATGTTCTTAGATGCACACTCCTCCCACCCCCACTGTATCTCTTTGGCATAAGCCTTTAAGATCTCTGAGATCTATTCTAGTTGGATTCCATTGTTCACAGTAGCTTTTTGCATGACTATAGGCCAAAACTCTCTTTACACAGTGTCTTCAGTGTCTGACATAGTTGTTTTCACCTCCTAGGAAGATGGTTTGGCATTGGCTAGGAGCATTGCTTGTCATTATAGTGGTCTGGGGCTCCCCTTGTGAGTCACCTTGTGACTCTAGAACTCTAGAAGGAGGCTGCCTGTTTTTCTTCCCTGACCATTTATCACAGCAACCACAAATCACATGGAACTATATTTTTGAGACTAGCAAAAGGCATACTCATATAATTTTGATACTCATATAATTTCAAAGGTCTCCATTTCCTGATTTTGACTTGTGCTTGTTAGTAAATGCAGTAAGTTGTAGGTTAGATGTATTCCATAAAGTTGATGGAATAATTCTGAGCATGCTTGTGTTGCTCTTAGGAGGTAACATGGGTGGAAGCCCTCTGTGGCCTCTTAGTAGGTAACACGGTAGAAGCAATCTGTGCCCTCTTAGGAGGGCGAACATCTCCTGCATGTTGGGGAGTCTTTCTCATTAGCACTTCTGCCTTTTTATTTTTGTCTGAATGCTTTTCGTTTCTAGGTGTGTGACAGTGTGGCCCCTTAGAATGTGGGCCTTAGTAGTTTCCACATTTATCTCTTATCCACTTTCATTCATAGGCTGAAGTTGAATGGCTTCATTTGGACTCAGATTTTGAACAACTGGAGGTTTCTTCTTGGCTGTCACATGTCCCCTCAAGTGCTTCTAATGAGAGAGCTGGAGTTATATAGTATCTGCTCAGCAGCTGGCAGTGTACTCTGTCTGCAGGAGAGGAGACAGCTACCAGATATCATGGCAAACAAGGCTGATGAAGTCTGAGCTTACAGAGCCTGTGGTATAGGAGAAGCGAAAGATGACACATCAACAGTTGTGCAGTGGGTTGGAAGCTGGGTCTACTCTTCAGTAGGAGATTCTGAAAACTTCTCTAAGGAAGAATTATATGGTTAACCCAGTGGACAGCAAGATAAAGGTCCTGGGAGGGAACAAAGTGGTGGGTGAGGAATGAGTTTTCCCGACAGACTTAGTATAGGAAAGAAGAGGTCCAGCAGCAAGAAAAAAAATCTGGCCATTTGGCAATGTAGAAAGAATAAATCTTTAACAATTTTACAGCCAGGATTTGATTGTGGCTGTCCTCTGTGCCTCAGGCTGGACATTCTTTAAGGATGGGACACTGTCTCTTCTGTTGTGTGGACAGGGTTGGCATGTGGGGAACTTCCAGTGGCCGAGCACATGAGAGTCATTAGTTACTCAGGGTCTAGGTGTGAACGTCTTCCACTGTGTTGGAAGCATCCGCATGCCTGCTGGGAAGATGGATGGTATAGCTTCACAGGGTATGCTTGCTCCCCCTCCAGTGGCAGAGGGATAAAGGGGAAACTATGGAAGGGTTAGTAACTGTCATGGTTTCTTTCTGTGTAAATACCACTTTTCTATCACACCGGAGCCCTCGAGCAGATGTCTTCATCGACATTGCTGGCTGTGATTTTGGCTTCAAAATTTTGAAACATTATTGAAAGAGGAGACAACAAGAAAAGAAAGCCTTGTAATTGATCCTAATGTATATTTAATTTGGCAGAACTTGAAAGAGACTTGCTGGGATAAGGCAGGACATTTTTTTGATCTCCCAGACTTCTTATCCTGGAAGGCCACAGGTGTCACAACACGGTATGTTAATTACAAGTTGGATTTCATTTGTGTTCTTCCATTCTCGGGTGTCTGTATGTGTGTGTGTGTGTGTGTGTGTGTGTGTGTGTGCGCTCGTGCATGTGTGTGTGTGTGTGTGTGTACATTGCTTTCTTAACTTTCTTTGGCTGGACATATTGTTTTTACATCTGTATGTGATTTTTCAATCCTTGAAACATCTTGAATCTATCTTCTACCTCCACTGCACATGCTCAAGCACTATTGTTCCCCTCAGGCCTGGAATGTGAGTATCCAAGGTGTAGACCATTTATGAAAATTGGACACATTTGAATTGATGTGAAAAGTCAAGAGTGAAAGGTAACTGTTTTATCTGAAGGGAATTTTTTATATGGTTAAAATATATGCATCTGAAATTAGAACAGGAGTTATGTTTTTTAAGGAAATTGACTTTAACTGAGTGGATGTGATATGAACTTATTTTGTTTTTTATGGAAATTTACCACAATTATCTCAAACTTATACCTAGTATGTATGTTGGCATCAACAACTTTCTTAGCAATTTTATTTGAGTAAATATTTTTAAAAGTAAAATATATGGTACATGATAGAGGCTATTATAAAGTGCTCACTGTGTATGAAATTATGGCTTCTGTAACTAACAATGTGGATTTTGGACTATACATAGAGAGCATGGGCATGAAGTCTTAGTGTGGAAAATCCATGGTTATTGTGACCTCCTATTGTAAGGAGATGCTTAAAGGTCTTCTCAACTTAAGAAGGATTGAGAATCTGGACTGAGCAAACCTATGAGGAACAGACCAGTTCCCAGAGAACAAATCAACCTAACCTTGACTAGATTAGGGAGGCCAATGTTGTATCTGAAGTCATCATCTCCAGAGCAGGGCAAATTTTCCTTATTTAAGCTCTGGAGAAACAGAGAAATCAGTACCAGTTCCCTCCTGCCTGTCCCACTCTGCAGGGTTAGGACCTTTTCTTGTGGTAAGTTGATAGTGTGATAGTTGAGCCTCAGTGGCTCCCAGAGAGAGATAGTGAAGGATACATTTTATAAGCACTTCATTCTTCATTCCCCCTCCTCCAGTGAAAGGTTATTAGCCAGAGGCCTCCCAGGGTGGCAGGGATCCATGTGCACATGGCGATGACTTTGGCAATCCCCATATCTTCACCCCTCTCAAGAGAGAAGGCTCGGGGTCTGGGCTTCACCCTGGGCAGTATAACTAGCCACCACTGTAGTTTTTTTTTTTTTTTGACCCTGAGGAGGGTAGTGCATAGATGATTACCTCATCTTTCTGCATTTTTCTTTGGGTTTGACATTGTCTATAGTTATTTCTGAGATGACCTTCAGTAGGTTTTTTTTTCCTCCCTCTGTGTAGTAATGAGAGAATTTTAGTTGATTTTAGCCAAATAGATCCATTAGTCAAAGCAGTGTTGATAGTTGTGTGTGGGGACCAATGGGGACTCAATAAAATCTGAGGACAGAAAAATTACAAGGAGATGGAGCAGCTCCTGGCTTTCTTTGGGTGTTTTCCAACCCAGCCCTTTGTGTTCTTCCCTGGCTCTTCCTGCTGGCTCTGTTTGCTGTATTCACCCATTTCCTGGTCCTTGGTGATCTATTCTGATACTATAGTTTGGACTTTCTGAAGCTAGCCCTGTTTAGGATGGACTTCATAAAATAAAATAACAGGCATACATATATACTCCTACACACTATGGTTTCACACAGGAATTTGTGCTCTTTATTAGTTAGGTGCCCCTGGGGATATCTTTTCTTGATGCCCTACTGTCTATAAAACAGGGATACTTCCTTTCTGCATACTTGTGAGGGTCCTCTGAAGGCAAGTTTCCACATTAGCTTTATTGTAACATTTGAAGAAAGACTTGTAGGGGCTGGGGAGATGGCTCAGTGGATAAGGGTGCTTATTGCTGAAGCATGACGACCTGAGTTTAATCCTTAGCACCCATGTAAAAAACTAGGTATGACCATATATGCCTGTAACCAAAAGCTGAGGGGAAAAGAGACAGGAGGATCATTAGGGTTTATTAGGGTCAGACAGTAAAACTGAAAAATTGAGAGCTCTAGATTCAGTGAGAGACTGTCTCAAGGAAATAATGTGGAAGAGTGTTAGAGGAGGACTTCCAGTGTCTTGCTTTGACCTAAATCTGCATGCATGT
>PVHP010017802.1:0-26592 GCA_004024765.1 Zapus hudsonius | reverse complement strand
GTAAAGTGTTAACTGTTGTTATAATACCTGAGAGACCAGCTTGCAAGAGTTCTTACTCCAATTAGAAGGAAGAAGCAGGAAGTAGAAAAATAATGCCATGGCCTGTTGATGGGGAACATTCACACTGAAACATGTAACTTGTCACCTGTGGTTTAAGTTGTAGAACCATAAAGGTTAAAAAAAAAATACAGGTAGAAATAATAAGCCTGGTCTGTTACTATGTATCATTAATTAGAATAAAAGAGTAACGAGTGTTTCTATAACATTTAATGAAATCTTTTATCTCACTGACATTTGGATTTTAAAATTCTTTTGTGCATTTGCAGAATGTTAACTCATTCTTTTCTGTTATGTAGGGCCGAGGGTCTGGATTTCCCGGGAAGCGGAGACCTCGTGGTGCAGGGTTGTCTGGACGAGGTGGCAGAGGCAGATCCAAATTAAAAAGTGGAATTGGAGCTGTTGTACTACCTGGGGTGAAGCTTGTTTTATTTATATTTGCTATACAGTCTTTATAGAGCCGTTAATAGTGATAATTTTATTTGTAACAAGTTATTTCTATCTTGAGAGTCATATAAATAGCCTAATTCCTTTAAATGTCACTGTGACTGTGACATTTTGACTTTGATTATGGCTTCTTGTTGTTGTTTTGTTTTTGTTTTTTTCAAGGTAGGGTCTCCTTCTAGCTTGGGCTGACCTGTAACTCACTCTGTGGTCTTAGGCTGGCCTTGGACTCACAATGGTCTACCTACCTTTCTGCCTCTCACTTGCTGAGATTAAAGGCCTGAACCACCACACCTAGTTTTTTTGTGTGTTTTGATTTTTTGAAGTAGGGTCTTGCTCTAATCCAGGCTTACCTAGAATTCACTATATAGTCTCAGGGTTGGCGACCCTCCTATCTCTGCCTCCTGAGTGCTAGGATTAAAGTTATGTGTCACCACTTCCAGCACCTGGCTTTAAAAAAAAATTGTGTGTATAAGAAAGAGAATGTGTCAAGTGTGTATGGGTATGCTAGTGGCCACTTTGTGTATCTGGATTTACACAGGTCTGGGGAATCGAGCCTGGACTGGCAGTCTTTGCAAGCAAGTGCCTTTACAGCCATTTGCCTGGCCCTTTCACGGTTTCTTTTTCTGCTCTGCACTGCCATGGAACTTCTTGCTCACCTTTCGGGGTTTAGATTTGCCATAGCTTCAGTCATTTCCAAGGGCAGATATTTAGGTTGCTTACATTTTCCCCTTGTAATCATCATGGGCTTATGACTGTCAGCTATTATCCTCAGTTCTGTCATAACTCATGAGCATTATCTGCTATAACTGTTCTTCAGTTTGTTAGATGTTATAACAATAAACTTGTTAACTTTTTAGCCATTCCTCAAAATAATTCTGTTTAATATTTTGACTTTGACTAGCATGTTATTTCTGCTTGTCTTTAAGGATAGATTCTAACTTTCTTTAAGGGAAGAGGACCATATCTTACTCTAGTAGTTGGTCTTCAGTTCTCCATTGCAGCTTCTAACTCAGAGATTGAGAGATAAGACTTTGAAGTGTAACATGATGCCAGTAGAGGTGTAGTTGATTTGGTGAAATACAGTTCAGTCCAGAAATGAATATCCATTGTTGATAATTTTTTGGTTCATATGATATTTTTGTTAAATTATTCTAAATAATAATATCTTAAGCACATGTGAAATTCAAACTTCCTAGTACTATATTACAAAAATGCTGAAACAACAAAAATATCAGCATTTTAACATGTCTATAGTTTTGCACCAGCTTTACATGTTTTCAAGTGTGTGGGGTACTAAGTTGTTGTGAGCTGCTGCTGTTCCATGAATGCAGCATATCTCAACATCAGTGATCCACATTATACGAAAATCAGTATGTGTAGATGCATGTAGTAATTTTATAGCTTCTTCCTCCTCCCCCACCTTCTTTCTTCCTTTTTCAAGGTAGGTAGGGTCTTTGCTCTAGCCCAGGCTGACCTGGAATTTACTATGTGGTCTCAGGCTAGCCTCAAACTCAGTGATTCCTTTACCTCGGCCTCCTGAGCGCTGGGACTAAAGGTGTGCACTACCATACCTGGCTCTACAGTTTCTTGATGGGGATTTTTAGATAATGAAATACTACTAAAGAAAGGTACATGGTTTCTCATTTTTCTTCATCTATAGGACTTGTAACTGTAAAGCAACATTTCAGTGAATTAAGTTTTCCACAGCTTGTTTTTATTGGACATGGGGTCTATCCAGTAGCCCAGGCCTCAGCCTCCTAAGTCTAGGGTAACCAGTGTGCACACCATGCCTGCTATGACACAGAGTTTTAGGGGGCAATATTTTGGATTAATAATAATTGTTTGGATCTGTTAATGAAACTTGTCAGTAATTATACTTTGGATAGGAATTTTCAGAAGCTTTCCACTTATGTTCAGTGTAAGTAAGTAATACAACTTCTTTTCTGGTATATTTTGTTTTTTTGTAGGTATCTGCCACAGATATTTCATCAAACAAGGATGAAGAAGAAAACTCTATGCACAATACGGTTGTATTGTTTTCTAGTAGTGACAAGTTCACTTTACACCAGGTTTGAACTTTCATTTTCTACTTTCTTACCATTCATTCATTCATTCATTCATTCACTCATCCATTTATTTATTTATTTATTTATTTATTTATTTATTTATTTATTTATTTATTTATTTATTTATTTATTTGAGGTAGCATCTCGCTTTAGCCCAGGCTGACCTGGAATTCACTATGTAGTTCCAGGTTGGCCTCGAACTCACAGTGATCCTCCTACCTCTGCCTCCCAAATGCTAGGATTAAAGGTGTGTACCATCACACCTGGCTCTTAATCTGTTTTTACTTTCCATCCCATTTGCACAAAGACCATCTAATTTGGCTAGAGTGTTATATTAACAGTGTATTTTTGGAATTTGTATATTCTTGGTTTCTGTGATTTAAAATAGGTTTATATGTTCTTAATTTTAGGATATGTGTGTGGTTTGTGGCAGTTTTGGCCAAGGAGCAGAAGGAAGATTGCTTGCCTGTTCCCAATGTGGTCAGTGTTACCATCCATACTGTGTCAGTATTAAGGTAAACATGCTTCAGTTAAACGAGTTAACAAAAAGGATGTTGAAATTGAATTTGATTTGAGCAGTAACCCTCCCAGAACCTCCCAGTTCTTAAAAGTAACCAAACATTTGTTTATGCATATGTGACAAATGAAGTATTTATTATGCAGATGTGCCAATATTTAACCGACAAAGTGTCACAGGACTCACCTCCTGTGTTCCCTTCCTCTAAGACCACAGTCCTGTACCATGGTATCCAGTGTCATCATTTTGCCAGGTTTTGTGGCAAATAATGATCAGAGAGGCCTTTTGCCACCGCACTGTTTGTCATTGAATCAGGTGCACGTTGTCTTCTTCACACACGGTACCAAAGAGGGAGCCCAGGAAACTCAGAAATTTAATTCTGAGGAGAACAGTTGAGCAGAAGCATTGATGGTGAGCCCTATTTGGGTAGGAGGAATGTTGCAGGCAGAGAAGTTGTTGGACTTTTGGAGTGTAGCAGCAGATTGGTTAAGCAAACCAGGCACTAATGTGCTAGTGAGATTTGGGAGTCAGGTTTTATCTGGCTAGAGCCATTTCAGTGAATTCAGGCATGGAAACCAGGATGTTGTGTCACAGAAACTGAACCTAGACCAAGTCCTTTGAAAGGACCACAGGGCAGGTTTCTGTTAGTAAAGAAGTAGTCTACCGCAGCTGCTTTGGCTCTGTCTCCCACTAGTATTAGCCAAGGGTTGCACACTGGGGCCCACTGCCCAAGTTTGCACTCTGGAAGCTTAGCAGTGCTATTTTGTTACTTACATCTGCAGTGGTTTTTGCCTAATAGATGCGTAGTTGTGTAGTTGCAATACACCATGTAGCCCACAAAACCTTGAATACTTACTATCTGCCCATCGTGAAGAAGTTTGCTGATTATGGCTGTATGCCATTCTGTTTTCCTACCTCAGGCTCTGGTAAGTATAGTTTATAAGTAGGTAATTTAAGGTACTGAAAATATTCATATACTAATCAGAATTACAAGCATACATATTTAAAAATCAAAACCCTTACTGTAGCTCCACATCTGATGCTACCACTTTTATTCCTTTTAGGTTTCTTCTCTTGTAGATAATTATGTAATTTTTTTTGTTTGTTTGTGGTTTGATTTTTTGAGGTAGGGTCTCACTCTAGCCCATGCTGGCCTCATACTCATGGTGATCCTCCTACCTCTGCTCCCAAGTGCTAGGATTAAAGGCAAGTGCCACCAAGCTTGGCTTCAACTTTTTTTTTAAACTTTTATTATTGTCAGCTTCCATAGTTGTAGACCTTAGACATTAACCCAGTAGTGTAGGTGGTGTCAGGCACTGTGAGCTCATGGATAACAAGGCTATTCTGTGTCTGGAAGTTTGCATTGTAAGCAGTCCTACCCTTCCTTTGGCTCTTAAATTCTTTCCACCACCTCTTCTGCAGTGGGCTCTGAGACTTGGGAGGTGTGATAGAAATGTCTAGTGCTGAACACTCCACTGTCACCTCTGGACCCTATGGTGACTTGAGTGATCCCAGTGGGTCACCAACATCTGAAAAGGGAAGTTTCTCTAACCAAAAGTGAGAGTAGCATTAATATATAGGTATAAGCATTAAGAAAAAGTGCTTATAGGAAGCATAAAATACGCGTTTAGCCAGACAGCAGCAAGTGTTACTCTCTAGGGCTCATGATCTCCCCTTCCAGGCATGTATTCCCTCCAGCCCAATTAGAGAACAGTTGGTTTCCCCCATAACAGGCATGCCACTACTATATGGCACCATTTGGCCTGGCTGGCCAAGGTCCACTGCTATTTATCAACCACTGATTACTTTCTTTCTCCCATGGGAATGCATGCAGCCATAGCTTTTTCCAGCGTTATGTCAGCTGGTTAACAGGGAAGAGGTTTCCAGCTCAGCTCTAGCTTGATTTCCCATTGACCTGCAGCCCAAGCATGTGGGGTCTTTAGGAGTAGAGTCTTTTTTTCTTTTTTTTTAAATATTTTCTTTCTTTTTTTAAAATTTATTTCTTTTTTATTTTATTCATTTTCAAACAGATACAGAGAGAGAGAGAGACAGAGAGAGAGAGAACGCCAGGGCCACCACCTTGTGGGTCTGGCTTATGTGGGTCCTGGGGAATTGAACCCGGGGCCTTAGGCACTGGAGGCAAGTGCCTTAACCTCTGAGCCATCTCTCCAGCCCAGGAGTAGAGTCTTACCATCTCATTCTGGTGGGCAACCAAGGGCCTTAGCAATGGCCTATAATGTTTTGGGGCCTCAGGAACCTCCCTGGCCAACAACTCACTGGAAGGTATTCCATCCCTGGCACTGAAATTTTTTAAGTAACAACCAATAGTTTCTGGGTTCCCATATGGCTTATTCTTTTTTTTTTTTTAATATTTCATTTATTCATTTTCAAGCAGATGGTAGCTAGCTAGCTAGCTAGATAGCTAGATAGATAGATAGAGCACCAAGGCCACCACCTTATGGGTCTGGCTTATGTGGGTACTGGGGAATTGAACCAGGGGCCTCAGGCACTGGAGGCAAGTGCCTTAACCATTAAGCCGTCTCTCCAGCCCCATATGGCTTATTCTTAACCTCTTAAATTTCAATTAACTTTCCTTCCAAGAGTCTTGGTAATGGCCTATAATGCTTTGGGCAGGGGAAACCTCAGGAACCTCCAGGGCTTTAATTTTAATTTTAAGATATTTTTATTATTTATTTGTAAGCAGAGACGGAGGGCAGGAGGAAGGGCAGGAGAGAAATAGCACATCAGTCAGGGCAACCAAGCTCCAGACACATGTGCCACTCTGCATCTGGCTGTACATGGCTACCAGAGAATTGAATCTGGGCAGTCAGGGTTTGTAAGCAAGTGCCCTTAACCACTGAGCAATCTGTCTAGCCCTATCTCTCTTATTTACCATGTGTGTGTGGTGTGCACCTGACACATTGCAACTGTGGAGGTCAAAGGATAACTTAAGGTGTTAGCTTTCTCCTTCCACCTTGTTTGGGGGACAGATCAGTCCTGTTTTGCTGCTACATGTGCCCATCTAGCTGCCCTTGAGCTTCAGGATTCTGCTCCTGGCTCTGCCTCCTGTTGCCTTAAAGTCCATTCTTACTTTGCTGTTTGTTTTAGCCTATCATGCAAGCACTATTGTATCAGGTTGTTTGATTAAGACCTTTTTCCTGGAGCAGTGCTGTCTTCCCCCGACCTTCACCCAATTAGTAGCTCAGCTTGCAGACAATTGCCAGAGCTGTTGCTTTCTGAATTTCATGTTTTCCTTTTCTGTTCTCATTCAGTTCTGTTTATCTAGATGACCAGTAGTCATGTAGAGGGGGTGAATTTTGAGTTTTTATGTCTTATATGTGTAAATGGTACTCTAGGTCTAGGTCTGTGTTTTAATAAATACTTTCCTGTAGAAGTTAAGACACCATTACTCTAGCATCTGGGTTGTGGAAAAGTTTGATGCTTTGTACTAAATAAGCCGTTCAGATAGTTTTTGTTTGTTTGTTTTTGGTTTTTTTGTTTTTTGAGGTAGGGTTTCGCTCTAGTCCAGGCTGACCTGGAATTCACTATGTAGTCTCAGGGTGGCCTTGAACTCATGGCAATCCTCCTACCTCTGCCTCCCAAGTGCTGGGATTAAAGGCATGCACCACCACACCTGGCTCTTTGTATTTCTTTTCATTTTCTCTTCCAGTTGCTTTTAAGCTTTCCTCGTCCTTCATGATCTGCATTTCGCTATATATCTTAAATGTGTGCTATGTCATTGTGGCATGGCCATGTTAGTCTTCCGAGATCTTTAAGAAGTTGGTTACAAATACATAATTCTACATGGTGTGACTTCTTTGAGAAGTTTATCAAAAGTGTAAAGATTCAAAAAAAAATGTAAAGATTCTCAAAATTTTGGTAATTTAAGGCGAAGACAGAAGAAAATGAAGGAGTGAAGGTGAAATTGAAGTCCTAGTTATGTGGCGTAAAGCTGCTGCGGGGACAGACACAGAGCCCTGAGAACTCTTTCCAGTTCTGGGCATTCTTTTTTTTTTTTTTGCTTCTTCCATATTACTCCTGCTGCTGGTTTTTGCAGATAAGTTGCCATGCTATGTACACAAATTTCAAAGACATGAATTCGCATAAATGCCATAGATGGAGATTTGGTTGATGTAATTTCAAATTCGGTGTCAGTCGTAATAAAGCAGCTTACTTGACTTTAAAATCCAGTTACCCTATGTATAAAAACAATAGAGTTGGGCTCAGTGGTTAAAGGCCCTTTTTTGCAAAGCCTGCCAACCCAGATTTGATTCCCCAAAAGCCAGACACTCAAAGTGGTGTATGTGTCTGGATTTTGTATGCAGAAGCCAGAGGCCCTGGCATTCCCATCCCCCCATAATTTTTTTAAGTTAAAAAAATACCAAGAGTTAATCCTATAGCACAAGGTAGTTCTGTACATTAAAATAAATAGGTTCCACTTTCAGTTATTTTACTGATCAGGTGGACCCTTCCAAGTATACAGGTTTGTCCTACCCACTATTGGTCATCACTGTTGTTTGTTTGTTTCTTTTCTGCTTCTAGTCACATAAGCACCATGTTAGTTTTAGCAGTATACTTAATTATCAAAGTAATTTCTAAGTTAATGTATAAATCACATGGATTGGTGGTTTCTCTTGCAGATCACTAAAGTGGTTCTTAGCAAAGGATGGAGGTGTCTGGAGTGCACGGTGTGTGAGGCCTGTGGGAAGGCGACTGACCCAGGAAGACTCCTGCTGTGTGATGACTGTGACATAAGCTATCATACCTACTGCCTAGACCCTCCATTGCAGACAGTTCCCAAAGGAGGCTGGAAGTGCAAATGGTATTCTAGGATCTACGTTACCTTGTCAGTCTTTCAACTTCAGACTCTGTTTCATAACATGTTAGTTTTATGAATCACATGATTCATATTTCTAATAAAATATTTCACCTATGTGCTGGGGAGATGGGCTCAGTGGTTAAAAGGTACTGATGGCCCCTGTTCAGTTCCCCAGTACCCATGTAAACCCAGATGCACATGCATCTGGAATTCACATTCAGGGACAAGAAGCCCTGCTGTGCCCCCCTCATATTCTCTCTCTCTCTCTCTCTCTCTCTCTCTCTCTCTCTCTCTCTCTCTCTCTTTCTGCAAATAAGTAAAAACATTTTAAAATAATTTTACATATGCAAAATGAGTTTACCCTTATTCTGTGTACATGCAACATAAGTAAACAAGACATTAAAATAAAATTGAGACTTGTGGGGTTTGGATTTCAGGTGTGTGTGGTGCAGGCACTGTGGAGCAACATCTGCAGGTCTGAGATGTGAGTGGCAGAACAACTACACCCAGTGTGCTCCTTGTGCCAGCCTGTCCTCCTGCCCGGTCTGCTGTCGGAACTACAGAGAAGAAGACCTCATTCTGCAGTGTAGACAATGTGATAGGTATTAAACCCTTCACTAGCTAGCTTTTACAAGCTTGTTTCTTTCTCAACTTACAAGATAACTTTCCTTGGTTTTAAATTTAAGGAACAACCTTTGCTTTCTAGGTATTTTTTTGTCAGTTAGATATTTACAGAAGTCATTTTCTATTTTCAACTCTAGACTTAAGATTTCTAAATGGGGGCCTTTTGAAGATTTATCAATCTCTTAAATGTAGATGTAGAACTGGTGGCTGATAGTATGCACTTTCTGATGTAGGATTTCTGAATCTTTTATTAGTAAATCCTGAAATAATCGCTCACATTCTCTTTTCAAATCATTTTCTTAAATCTCTTAATCTAGTTGCTAGATACGTCTGTGCTTTTGGCCGCCCCTAAATAGAGCGTATGTATAGCAGCTTCAAGGTTAAGATCAGTTTCTTTGATTTTAGTGACACATTACTGTGCCCTCTTCGTAGTTAAGCACTATATGTTCAATCTTTTATTTTTATTTTTGAGTTGTGCGTTTTCTTAGCTCCATTCCTGTGAACTCTGTTGCAAAGCAAGTCAACACCTTTGCTCTGTTTCTACACTACCATTCCCTGTCTCTTTGCCTAAGTGACACTGGCTTCTGGCAGTTTGGGGAACACATGGACTGTGCCCTTTAGACTCTCCCTAATTCCTTCTAATTGCTCTGACTGGCTTCATCATCATTTTTGTCACTCACTTGCCATCAAAAAATGATCATTTACCTCCTAAGGAAGTGTGCATTTGCTTCCTTCTTAGTGCCCGTTCCCATTCCTTTCTCTTTCCTTCTTAGCTCTCTGAATGTTCTTGTGGGCTACTGGTGTTAGGTAGTTGAGAAGGCTAAGGGGGGCAGACAGCAGGAGCCTGGGAGCTAAGGGGAGATAGACAGGAGGAGCCCGGGAGCAAAGGGGGGGATAGACAGCAGGAGCCTGGGAGCTAAGGGGAGATAGGAGGAGCCCAGGAGCTAAGGGGGATAGACAAGAGGAGCCTGAGAGCTAAGGGGGACTAGACAGGAGGAGCCTGTCTGCTAAGGGGGACTAGACAGGAGGAGCCTGTCCGCTAAGGGGGACTAGACAGGCTCCTCCTATCTAGACCCGTGAGGACTTTGGGATACTGTCAACTCCTATTATAGTTCTTAAAAGGAAATAGTTTTTAATATGTTAAATTTCTTTTAAATTTACAAATGTGGTCTCTTTAGATGGATGCATGCAGTTTGTCAAAACTTAAATACTGAGGAGGAAGTGGAGAATGTAGCAGACATTGGCTTTGACTGTAGCATGTGCAGACCCTCTATGCCTGCGTCAAATGGTAAGAGAACTAAGCTGTGAGTTAGGACCTTGCTGCCTATACCAGAGTGGGCTTAAATCTAAGTTCTTGTAGTTTCACGAACCTATTCAGACTTACTATTTTGAGATATGAGAGTTGTTTTGTGTTACAAAACAGATTTTTACCCTGACTTTATTACAGTTATTAGATAAAGGAAAAAAAATGAAGGCTACTCTTTACATATAAAACACAGTGTTGTTTTTGAAAAATACAGTGTTTTGTAGCTGTTAACAGTGTACTGGCTCTTTGTTGTCTTCCTTGATTTCTCCTTGTTGCTTTTAAAAAATTGTTTAATATTGATTGGTTGATTGATTGATTGATTGATTGAGCACAGAGAGAGAGAGAATAGTCATTAGGGCCACTTGCTACTGTAAATGAAACTCCACATGCATGCACCACTTTGTGCGTGTCCCTACTTGGGTACTGGGGAATTGGATCCAGGCTGGCAGGCATTGCAAGCAAGTGTCTTTTAACTGCTAAGACTTTCCTCAGCCCAAATAGAGGTTTTGTTTTGTTTTTGAAGCAGGGTCTTACTGTACCCCAGGCTGATGTGGAGTTCACTCTGTAGTCCCAGGCTGGCCTTGAACTCACAGCAGTCCTCTTACCTCTGCTGAGATTAAAGGTGTGTGCCACCACACCTGGCTTTTTTTCCTTCTTGCTTTCTCTTCTTACTGTGAAACTGTTTTCAGAAGCTGGCTGTAGTGCATAGACCCATCTTCCCAGCCCTTGGTAGGCGGAGGCAGGAGGATTGTGAAATGAAACCCATACTACTCTTTGCTGTATACTGAGAACTTGCTTCAAAAACTGTCAAAACTAAACCACTGAAGTAGCCTTACTAATAAACCAAGAACTCCTTCTGGGGTAGAGCTAAAATTCATTGGTAGAGTACTTGACCAGCATGTGCAAGGCCCTGTATTTGATTTTCTGCTCCCATATCTTTGACCCTGGTTAGTATTCAAGTTTTTATTTCAGTAAAACAACTACAGAAACTGTACTCATTTTAATCCTGCAAGTCTTTTCTTTCTGAAAAATTTTCCTGATTTCCCCCCACCCTAATTTCAGTGCCTTCCTCAGACGGCTGTGATTCTTCACTTGTAGCACAAATTGTCACAAAAGTAAAAGAACTAGGTAAGATGGTTTGCTTGTTTTCAGAAAAAGTACATGAATACTTAACCCTTACATAACAACAGGCTCACCACATTATACAAAACCTGCCTTAATCATAGGGGTGTTTACTAGAGATTGTCTGATATTTCTAGAATGAATGTATAAAATGTTCATTTATGGTACAATATTCCAGTAAATTTTAGCAAATTAGAAATTAAAGTAGCAGCTCTTAGAATTAACAGCTAAAGCCATACTTGACCTGGCTTTATTGGTATCTTGCTTTGCTCACTTACTTACTTGTACTCAAGACTGCATAATTTTGACACCTTACCCCCTTGGTACATGCAGTAATGCTGCCTATTCGTAGGTAAAGGCTCTTCATGAAGTGGCTCAGTCTGGGGTTTAGCTTCATTGTTTTCTTTCTGAGTCACTTCATGATACATGAGAACAGAAATGTTAGGAATACCGTTTTTTGAAAAAATGCAATTTTTATGCCTATTGTTATAAAAAATTGATCTGCTATTCTGTTTAATTGAGCACCCTTAAATTAATCCTGGCATCTCATAGAACATCTTGATCAAACTATCTTTGTATTCCTTTCACATGTGAGTATTACAATTATCTCCAGTCAGCTTAAAATGAAAGCTTACATTTGTTCTTGTGTTTTCTGACTTTAGATCCACCTAAGACCTACACCCAGGATGGTGTATGTTTGACTGAATCAGGGATGACTCAGTTACAGAGCCTCACAGTTACAGTTCCAAGAAGAAAGCGGTCAAAACCGAAATTGAAATTAAAGATTATAAATCAGAACAGTGTGGCTGTCCTTCAGACCCCTCCAGACATTCAATCAGAGCATTCAAGAGATGGTGAAATGGATGATAGTCGAGGTAATACCTCTTTTTTCCCTTGGAATATGTGATTAAGAATCAGTAGAGCTGGGCATGGTGGCGCATGCCTTTAATCCCGGCACTCTGGAGGCAGAGGTAGGAGGATCACCTTGAGTTCAAGGCCTCCCTGAGTACATAGTGAATTCCAGGTCAGCCTGGACTAGAGTGAGACCCTACCTCAAAAAAAAAAAAAAAAAAGAATCAGTAGATAAGGCAACTTTTGAACAATGTTTAATGTGAGGGCTTAGGTAACCCTTGGGAACCTGCCCTTTTCAATGAGCGCTGTTAGGAGACCTTGCCATTTCAGGGACATACTTCCCCTGCAGATTTCTCCAAGAGCTTTGTGTCTGTGAAGCTCATGAGTGGGGAGTTGAGTGTGACTTGAGTGTGCTGGATCTAAGCTTGGATGTCGTGTGTGTGTGTGTGTGTGTGTGTGTGTGTGTGTGTGTGTGTGTGTGTGTGTGTTGTACAGAAGAGCTGCTAGAACTAGTCCTGTGTCAGGCGTACTGGTGTATTCTCAGGAGCTCTTTGTAAACTGTTGATTTATAAACACTTTCTTCATCAGTAGATGTCATGAATTTTACTAGCTGAAATCATGAGAAAACAAAATAATTTTATATGATTAAATTCAGCATGAATTACATTTTTGTTTATTTCTAAAGATCAGTTTTAGATGTTCATTTTGGAGGACAGAAATAAAGCAATAATTATTTTTGTTTACTAAGTTTTAGTGTTGAGTAGTGTTTGTTGAGTTCATACTGCATGTCTGATGTTGGTAGTCTTGTCAGTGAACAAAAGTAGAAGGGTCACAGTTACAGTTCTAACAAGAAAATGGCCAAAGCCAAATTGAATTTGAAGATTATAAATCAGAATAGTGTGGCTGATCTTGTTTCCTCAGAGGTTATCTTTAGTGCTTATGCTAAATAAATAACTTAAACACAAGTAATACTATCAAAATTTTCCATATAAGATGCATAGAGGTGTATCAGTCATTTAAATTCTAAAGCAAAGCACCTTTATTAAATTTTCAAGTTAGTTATTCCTCCTTAAAAAGTTTCATTTTTCTAGCTTGGCATGGTAGTAGTGTACACCTTTAATCTTAGCACTTGGTAGGCAGAGGTGCTGTGAGTTTGAGGCCATCCTGAGACTACATAGTGAATTCCAGGTCATCCTGGGCTAGAGTGAGACCCTACCTCAAATAACCCCTCCCCCCAATTTGTTTCTCTCTGGGCTGGAGAGATGACTCAGCAGTTAAGGTACTTGCCTTTAAGGGCCCAAGTTTGATTCTCCAGTATCCACATAAAGCCAGATGCACAAACTCGTGCATGCATCAGGAGTTTTTTTGGGGGGGTTTTCAAGGTAGGGTCTCACTCTAGCCCAGGCTGACCTGGAATTCACTATGTAGTCTCAGGGTGGCCTTGAACTCACGGCAATCCTCCTACCTTTGCCTCCCGAGTGCTGGGATTAAAGGCATGCGCCACCACGCCCGGCTTCAAAGTTAATTTTCTATAAATACAGCCAACTACCTCTTAAAAACATGTATAATCTTTGCTTTAAGAAATCACAGTAAGGGTAAGTTTAGATACCACTCCAGTAAAATCTATAAAAATTAAAGTTTGTCACATCTGCATGAATGAAAATCCAAGTTGTTCTTGCAATGAAATTACTTCAGAGAAAATCTTAGCAGTCATATTGAGCTACAGACTAACGAGTAGATTATCCTAAAAGTCGTATCACCTGCTGCTAATTATATTTACATTAATGATGACTATTACAAGTTTACTTTTTTCTTTGGAGTTTATATTTTAGTGTTAGAAGATAAAAATTCACAACAACAACAACAAAAAACATGTTAGGGCTGGAGAGATGGCTCAGAAGTTGACATTTGTATACAAAGCCTAACAACCCAGGTTGATTCTCCAGTACCCACATAAAGCCTGATGCACAAAGTGGCGCATGCATTTGCAATGCACCCATATTCATTCATTCATTCATTCATTCATTCATTCATATTCTTTCTCACCTCTGTCTCTATATCTCCCTGCTTGTAAATAAATGAATGAATGATTAAATAAATAAAAACATGTTGTTATAACAATGTGTGTGGCCATTGCTAAATAAAAAAAATAGAGGAACTAGAGAGATGGCTCAGTAATTAAAGGTGCCTTCTTGCTAAGTCTGATGACCCAGGTTTGATTTCCCCAGTATCTGTGTAAAGCCAGATGCACAAAGTGGCACATATATCTGGAGTTTGTTTGCAGTGGCAAGAGGCCCTGGTATGTATGCTCACCCCATCTCTTACCTCAGAATAAATAAATTAAATATATATTTTTTAAATACAGTTAAAAGAATTGGGAGTTGTAGCAGTTACCTTCTTGTTGCTGGAACAAAACACTTAGGATCAAAACAGCTTATGGAAGGAAAGGGTTTATTTCAACTTATATCACCATAGCAGGAGAAAACATAGCAGAAGCAGACACTAGGCACCACATCATGACACATTAGCAGAGAGGAAGCTGAAAGAACCCACCGTCACTGGCAAACGAGCCTGGAATATAAAAGTCAAGGGCCAACTCCAGTAAAACTCCTCCAGCAAGGTTCCACCTGCTGGAGATTGAGTATGAGGATTAATCACAAACACATGAGGCTATTGGGGACATTTTCTATTCAAATCACACAGCACAGCTTGTGCTATTGTGGTGTCAAATGACTTGAATGCCAGGCATGTGTACAGCATGTTTGAGGAATGCCATGAAGACCACTGTCTAGGAGTGCTAGCTAGGGGGTGGGGAGATGGACAGCTCAGTAGATAATGTACGACTGTGAGACATGGGAATTTGTACTGACCAGATATATTAGTTATCTTTCTTGCTGATAAAAAATGTTTGACAAAAGCTAACTTGAAAAATAATTTATTTCTGCTTATGGTTGTAAGGGTTATTGTAAGGTTGCCCATTTTGGCAACAGGAGCTAATCACATCCAGTCCACAGCCAAGAAGCAGAGTGAAATGAATTCTGGTGCTTACGGTTCTTTGCTTTTTATTCAGCCTGGGACTCTATCCCATATAATGTTGCTGTTACATTTAAGGAGAGCCTTTCTACCCCAATTAACATAATATAGAAACTCCATCACAGATGTGCCCAGACACTTATTTCCTGGTAATTGTCAATCCCATCCTGTTGACAAACTATCAGTGTAGAGTAGAATTGGGCTGTCATTGAGTGTTCTTAAGAAGTAAGAGCACGATGTGAAGAGACTTTCAGTACAAGACTGAGGCGAGTAAATCATTCTCAGAGAATCTACCCCAGTACCCCAGGTAAACAATAATTGCGACCTGGAAAGGAAATGTCTTTTGTATATGCCTCATACTTTATCATTTACTTCCTCACATTTCTTCTGCAGTAATTGGAGTCCCTGTTGTTATGTAAAAAGTTTCTGGTCCTTACATATGAACTGGTTTTCAAATACTATTGAACAGAGAATTTGATTTTGGTGTTTACTATGGATTTGAGCTGTGTAGATGTGATATGTGGTCTGTGTAGCTACGTGTCCAGAAGACACTGGAAAACTTAGTTCCTCAGTCATTCAAGACTTCTCTGGAAAAGGTTGCTCCATAGTGACTTTGGGAAATGCTGTGTTTCTCAAAATGTGAAATTTCTTGAGTAGTCCACATTATTTACCCAACAGTTGAGAATGTTATGAAACTATAGAACCTTTCAGAAATAGAACAAACAGAAGACAGACCTTGGAAGGTTTTCTGTGTGACTGCTGATGTACAGAACAACATGACAAGCGGTGGTGCTTTATTCAAGTTCATGTTCTCTTTTCTTGTCAGAGTAACAGAAAATCAGTTGAAAACCACTATTGCTTTCTTCTTGCTTATGTGATAAAATTGCCCCTTTTTAACCACTGAGCTATCTCCCTAGCCCAAAATGTCCATCTTTAATTTGACTTACTGAATCTGTCTTTATTATTACTGTTATTTTAAATAATTATTTTACCTTTGAAACAGTGTCTCAAATAGCTTGGGCTAAAGGAAACCCTTATGAACTGAGAATTGAATTCTCAATTCACTTTTCTTTTGCCTCATGAGTGCTGGGATTACAGGCATCTTCTGCTATGACTGACTTCCTTATTTGTGCTGACTATGAAAGATGATTGTTATTCATAATGTTAATTATTGAAAATTAATTAGTATTTAAGGAATCAGATATACACTTTTCTGACCATTCTTTCATACACATTTATATCTCAGTCTTAAATCATCATTTAAAAGGAATATTTTCTGTATAAATAAGACAAATGCATGTTATTTGGAGAACATTTATACCTTTTTCTGTTTGCTAAATAAAATCCGTTTTTAGGGGCTGGAGAGATGATTCAGTGGTTAAGGTGCTTGCCTGTAAACCCTAATGGCCTGTGTTCCATTCTCTAGTATTAGTAAAGCCAGATGAACAAAGTGGCACATGCATCTCAAGTTAGTTTACAGAGGCTAGAGGCCCTGATATGCCCATATTCATTCTCAGTAAATAAATAAATGAATAAATAAATGAGTACATGAATAATAAAATCTCTTTAAAAATTATTACTATATTTTGCCATTCTACACTTACATATGCATATGCTTAAAATGAGTTTTATGGCTTTTTAAGTATATCTGTGCAGGAGAGAAAAGCCCTGGGGGGATGGTGAAAATACAGTTATCACTAATTCTTGCTGTTATGATCAGATTTCTTTTTTTTGTAATATTTTTATTTGCAAGGAGAGAAAAAAATTTATGAATGAATATGAATATAGGTGTGCCAGGGCCTCTAGCTACTGCAAACGACCTCTGGATGCATGTTCCACTTTTTT
Organism: Zapus hudsonius; assembly: GCA_004024765.1. Classification (NCBI taxonomy): domain Eukaryota; kingdom Metazoa; phylum Chordata; class Mammalia; order Rodentia; family Dipodidae; genus Zapus; species Zapus hudsonius. The sequence goes on along the minus strand of PVHP010017802.1, from coordinate 9,904 downwards.
GTGCATGGGTCCTGGGAAATAGAATTTGGGTCATTAGGCTTTTTTGCAGGCTAATGAGACTGTCATAGTGCACCTTAGAATTTGCAGGGTTCTGAGGGTGTGTAGAAGAACATGCAAAGGTTGAAGTACAAGCTGATACATGCTTATAGAAAGGTCATCTATGACCGAGTGTGGTGATGCACACCTTGAATTCCAGCAGAGGTAGGAGGATTGCTGTGAGTTCAAGGCCAGCCTGGGAGTACAGATAAAAACAAAACAAAAAGGTTATTTCTGCTGCAATTCAAAGAAGTGATTTGAGGGGAGTAAACAAGAGGCAGAGAACTACTCAGAGGGTATCATGGTAAGTTATCTGCACACCTGTATAAATAAGGTCCTCCGAGAAAGACTAAGCAATTTTGATTGTGAGTGGTAGGAATTATCAAGATGGTTTTCTAGACACTATTTACCGTAGGATGCTGACAGGTAAACAGAAAAGGAGAGAGTTGTTCTATATGAGGTGTTTTTTTTTTTATTTTTTTATTATCCATAATGAGTTACAGCATTTAGTGGGCAAACAATGAGTTGTTATCCCCAATTCCCCACTGCCCTCCCCTCCCCCCTCAACTGGATAACCTCCTCCATGGGTCGTCTGGATCACAACCTTAAAGCAAACTTATTACTCATCCACCACGACTCAGGGATCTATATGAGTTTTGGGTGTGTACTTTTCAGTAACGCAGTTAGTGTCTTGCTAGTCTGGAGCGTGTGCTAGACTGGAGAAGAGGTTTTGGAGTCTAGGCCTGAAGGCCTAATTAAAAGCTAGGGAATGATTTGTAAACTACAGATTGATATTCATCTTCCTCTGCTCTCCTCCTGGTCACTGGGTTGCACCCATGAGAACACCACATCAAGATGGCGTGGTGCCCACGCCCACTTGAGACCTCTTCACCCACAGGCCTACGGCATTCAAGTGGCTAGTAACCCTGGGCTTTTTGCCTAGTGTGTCTACAGACATAGGTTTTTTCTAGTTTCCTTCATACTTTCATATATTTTTTTTCAGAAGGAGAACTTATGGATTGTGATGGAAAATCCGAATCTAGTCCTGAGCGGGAAGCTGTGGATGATGAAACCAAGGGAGTCGAAGGAACAGACGGCGTCAAAAAGAGGAAAAGGAAGCCATACAGACCAGGTAGTGTCTGTGCCTGACGTGGCAGCGTAACCAAAACAGCCAAGTAAATAACTAACAACTGTCATGTGCAGTAAGAGCTGCACTACTTGAATGTTCATTTTACCTGATGAATTCCTCGGATTGGAAGTCTGAATACTTAACAGTTTAATCATTATCTCAAATGTTATCTAATTTATTAAGCACATTAATAGGTTGATTTTCATGTATATTTGGCTTTCAAGCCATTCATTATGCCCCACTGATAGATCCTCTTACTTTTCAGAATTGGATTTCTCCTATCTGTTTTAAAACTTACTTCAGTTGTTTCTGAAGGCTTGTGAGCAAGTGCACAGTGCAGCAGTGACCTGGACAAGCTTCTTGTGACTCTAATTGTGTAGTCCAGCTAATGTCATTGCTGTTTGAATATTTCATTATTTCCTGTCTATGTCAGAGTCAGGGAGAAAATGCCTTCTTACCTTCTTGGAAAAAAATAATTGAAATGTATCAACTCAGCAGTTAGAGGCTTTTTTAGGCATATTACTAGTCACTTGTGTCATGTGAAAAAGTTACAGTGTTGAGTGCCAAGCACTCGTCTAACTGGCAACCAGTTTATGCATTTTATTTATTTATTTTTATTTTTTTGAGGTAGGATCTTACTCTATCCCAGACTGACCCAGAATTCTTTAGCCTCAGACTGGACTCAAACTTACAGTGGTCCTCCTACCTCTGCCTCCCAAGTGCTGGGATTAAAGGCGTGCACCACCATGTCCAGCCATGTTTTTTTTAATTACATATTGCATGCATAGTAGGAGGTGCAGAGTCTTACCCATTTTATCCCAGTGTGGTACTGGAAAATGACCGTCCTTAAAGTTAGTAGGATTGGCTTCACATTCTCTACTCTTAACTGCAGGGCTCCTATGCCTGCAAGCCTTTCACATGGGAAATGTAGACTTACAGTTGAATGCTGTGTCACGGGGTTAGTTTGCATCTTCTGTTCTCCAGAGCCTTTACACATAATTCTTTTAGTGTACAAATAACATCTTGTATCATTTGCTGAATAAAAAAGCTAAAGCTGCTGTTGGAATTTACCCTAACTTTGTCAACATGAAATGCAGGCAGTTCTTTTTGTACTCTAGCAAGGTGTTTTGTTGTTGTTTATTTGTTCGAATATCTTTATTTATTTGCAAGCAAAGATAGAAGAGAGACAGAGAAAATGGGTGCGTAAGGGCCTCCAGCTGCTGCAAATGAACCCCAGATGCATTTGCCACTGTGCATCTGGCTTTATGCAAGAACTGAGGAATCCAACCTGGGTTGTTAGGCTTTTCAAGCAAATGCCTTAACTGTTAAGCCATATCTCCAGCCCAGGGTGTAATTCCTGTTTGGTTAATGGCAACAATTGTGTTGACTTTAAAAAAAAAATTCATCCTCTCCTATTTATATTCAAATGTATTTACTTATGAGAGAGAGGAGAGGACTACCTCTCCTATGTTTTTTAACAAAAGTAAGATTATTGCCAGGCATGGTGGCGCACGCCTTTAATCCCAGCACTCGGGAGGCAGAGGTAGGAGGATCCCCTTGAGTTCAAGGCCACCCTGAGACTAGTGAATTCCAGGTCAGCCTGGACTAGAGTGAGAACCTACCTCAAACCCCCACCAAAAAAAGTAAGATTATTAATTTCATTTAGGTCACATTGAAGTTTGAAAAACGCTTCATTATTAAAGCAAAGCAATTTGATTTTATTGACTATAGATCTACAAGGAATTTATCAGTTTACCCAACTTCCTTTTTGGATAGGTATTGGTGGATTTATGGTACGGCAAAGAAGTCGGACTGGACAAGGAAAAACCAAAAGATCTGTGATGAGAAAAGATTCCTCAGGCTCCATCTCCGAACAGTTGCCCAGCCGAGATGATGGTAGTGTATTCATTCTGCTTGGCTTACCACTCTGGGATTGTCATCTCTACTGGAAAGAAAGTCATAAAAATACTATTGCCACAACTTTATGCCTCTTAATGATGGAAGGATTTGAGTGTCTGTAGAATTCACAATTAGTGCAACAGTCAGGTGTGATAGGAAACCAATTAAGCCCTATAGGCCATATACATACATACATATATATATATATATACACATAGATATACATATACATATAGATATATGTGTGGATGTATACACATATGTATGTATCTATCTATATCTATCTATCTATCTATCTATCTATCTATCTATCTATCTATCTATCTATCTACATACACTTTTTTTTTGAGATAGTGTATTATCCTGTAGTTCAAGGTGGTCACCAATACCCTGTGTAGCCCATGGTGTTCTAAAATGCATGATTAGCTGGGCGTGGTGGCACATGCCTTTAATCCCAGCACTTGGGAGGCAGAGGTAGGAGGATCGCCATGAGTTTGAGGCCACCCTGAGACTACATAGTGAATTCCAGGTCAGCCTGGACTAGAGTGAGACCCTACCTCGAAAAACCAAAAAAATTAAAAATAAAAATAAATAAATAAATAAAATGCATGATTAATTCTGCCTCAGCATCCTCGGTGCTGGGATAATAGGCATACTCTCACTATACCTCAGTTTGGTGCTGGAGGTGGAACCCAGGGCTCACTATAATAAACTCACTGTCAGCTACACTCTGAGCCCCTGTTCTGGAAGTTTAAATCCTTCATCCCTTGTAGTAAATGTAGTTCCTATGATAAAAATGAACTATAAGAGACTGGATCTTGGGTACGTAAGATGCTTTTTGGGTGTTTTTGCAGACCTTGTTCTGCCTACCTTCCTTTCTTCATATCAAACTTTAATTTATAGGCTATTTGACAGTAACAGGGTAGCCCAACAACTTCTAACAAAATTAGAGTGTTTTGTAAACATTTAAGAGCATCCTCGCTTAGCACTTCAATGAAAGCCAAATGCTTGCTTCAGCCATACCTCTTCGGTGTGTGTGGGCTGCTGAATGTGCTCTTGAGCAGTCCTGGTACTGTAGTCGGCATTCATCACAGTATCTATGCATATATGTTTTGAAAGATACTCTTCATTTAGAAATGAAGAGAACTGGGATCTTTTCAGCATACCCTCTAAGACAGTTCCTCTTTGTAAGGCTTTTGATCTTAAATTAAGAAGAATCAGAAATAGTTGTCTATTTTTGGAAAGATCTATAATTAAGTTTATATGACCTAATTTGGCTATAAGCACCCCTACTTAGGATAATTGATATAGGTGATAAAACTATTTTACTTGTTTTCCATCTGTCTTTTTTTTTTTTTTTTAGTTTGTCTATTTATTTTGGTTTTTAAAAATATTTATTTTCAAGCAAAGAGAGATAGAATGGGTGTTCCAGGGCTCCAGCCGATATAAACAAACTCCAGATACATATGCCACTTTGGGAATATGACTTTGATAGGTACTGGGAAATTGATCACAGGTCCTCAGGCTCTTTCAGGCAAGCACCTTAGCCATTGAGCCATTTCTCCAGCCTCTATTTGTTTTTTTGAGGTAGGGTTTCACCCTAACCCAGGCTGACCTGGAATTCACTCTGTAGTCTCAGACTGGCCTCAAACTCATGGTGATCCTCCTACCTCTGCCTCCTGAGTGCTGGGATTAAAGGCGTTTGTCACCATACCTGGCTTTTTTAACTGTTTATTCACAACCTTCATGCATATGCGATTATGCCTAGCAGATAGTTTCTTTAGACCTACATATTTGTTTGTTTATTTATTTATTAATTGCTTGCTTGCTTGCAGAGAGAGGGAGGGAGGGAGGGTACATCAGGGCCTTTAGCCACTGCAAACAATGCATGCAGTGAATCTGGCTTTACATAGGTACTGGGGAGTTGAGCTTGGGTCATTAGGCTTTGTAGGTAAACATCTTACCTGCTGAGCCATCTTTTCAACCCCAAGACCTACTTTAAAAAAATGTTAATTTAATTTAATTTAATTTTTTTGATACAGCAATCACTTAACCAATGGGATCTCATCAAGCTAAAAAGCTTCTGTACAGACAAATTTACCATACTCAAAGCCAATAGACCACCATCAGGTTGGGAGTTAATCTTTGCCAGCTGTAACACAGATAGAGGTCTAATATCTAGAACTTATAAAGAACTCAATCAATTAAATAATTTTTTGAGGTACAATCTCACTCTAGCCCAAGCTGACCTGGAACTCACTCTGGGCTGGCCTTGATCTCACAGAGATCCTCCTACCTCTGACTCCCTAGTGCTGGGATTAAAGGCATGTGCCACCTTGCCAGGCACTAGACCTGTATTTTAGTTCAGAGTCCTTAACCATGTCTAATAAAAACTTATCCCTTGAGTTTTTAATTTCAAATGCTGTTTTTTCCTTTTCTAAATAGCTTTCTGATGTGTAAGCACAATAGTTTCATATTAAAGCTTCCTCTCCTCCGTCTACTCCAAGTAGTCACTTGATTTAGAACAAAGTCTTTGAACCCTCTTCCTATCTGGCAGCATGCTACCTCCATCTCCTCATGTTTCCTCCATGGTGGTGTAAGAGAACCACACCTTGATAGCTGCTATTCCTCACTGTAAACCCTGTTCATTGGCCCCATTTTCCCCTTAAAAATGTTAAGAACCAAACTGAAGGTGAGTTCTTCCATATTTGTCTCCTGGGATAATGAGTTACTACTAGTTTATGACTGCTTTAATCTAAAATCTTCAGTTTAAAGTAAATTTTGTCCATCTGTTATGCAAATTGAGATTTTTTAACACCTTACTGTCAGATGGAATTTGAATTTTCAGGAAAGACTTTCATTTTTATCCTTTCTACCTACCACTGCATTCTGTGACATGATAAGTAATTGTATTTGCTACGGGTAGTGGAAAATGGGAGATCGGTGATGGTTTGTGTTGATGGGATATAATTCTTGTTTAATAGAATCTGCATTAGCTTTCCATCACTATATTATATGCCTGAAATAATCCGCTTACAAAGAAGATAGGCTTATTTTGGCACACAGTTTTTGAGATTTCAGTTTGTGGCTGGTTGGTACTGTTACTTTCTGCCTGTGAGGAGGCAACCTGCCATGTTGGGAACTCATGGCTGAGGAAGCTCTCTACCTCATGGCAGAAAAGAGAAAGGAAGAGGAGGGCCCCTAGTCACACCTTCAGAGGCTCAGTCCCAATGACCTAACTCCTTTCCCCTTCCTGACCTCCATATTGTACCATCAGTCACAGGCTTGATTGACATCTAAGATCAATTGATAGCAAAGCTTGAGAATGGAGCTCTTTGCAGAGCTTGGTTTCATAAAAGTAAGACCTCTGGCTAATCTTTCTGCCTTGGGGATCTCCCTTAATTTTTGTCTTCTGATCTTCATTCTGCCCTGAAAACTAGTCCAAAATCATTAGATTTTTTTTTTTAAATTCAGAGAATATCATTTGTGTACTTTTATGACTCTTTTACCTGCATTTTTATTCTTTAGAGAGTCTTATTTTCTCACTAAATTACTAGTATGTGTTAAAGATTATTTTTTCCTACCCATCTAGCACTTTACCAACCACTATTTAAAAAAGTTATTTATTTGTTTGCACCAGAGTCTCTAGCCACAAACTTCAGATGCTTGTGCCTCCTTGTGCATCTGGCTTCATGTACTGAGGAATCAAACCCAAACCTTGAGGCATTGCAAGCAAGTGCCTAAAGCATTGAGCCATCTCTCCAGCCCAAAAGATAATTTTTTAAAAATCTCTAATTGCGCTGGGCGTGGTGGCACACGCCTTTAATCCCAGCACTCGGGAGGCAGAGGTAGGAGGATTGCCATGAGTTCAAGGCCACCCTGAGACTACATAGTGAATTCCAGGTCAGCCTGGGCTAGAGCGAGACCCTACCTCGAAAAAACAAAACAAAACAAAAATTTCTAATTGCTTTCAGAAGACTGAGGCCCCTGTGCAGCCTGGCAGTAGAACGGCCCATGCTTCTCTTCAGAAGGGCTGTACCATGTGCTCTGCCTCTAAGAAGTGAACCAGGGACTAGAGAGGTGGCTCAGCAGTTAAGGGGCTTGCCTGCAAAACCTAACAACCAAAATTCGATTCCTCAGTACCCACATAAAGCCAGATATACAAAGTGGTGCATGCATCTGGAGTGCATTTGCAGTAGCTGAGGTCCTGGAGCACCTCTTCTCTCTGTGTGTGTCTCTCTGCTTACAAATGAACTTTAAAAAAAATTTTACAAGCCGGGCGTGGTGGAGCACGCCTTTAATCCCAGCACTCGGGAGGCAGAGGTAGGAGGATCACTGTAAGTTCAAGGCCACCCTGAGACTATATAGTGAATTCCAGGTCAGCCTGGACTAGAGTGAGACCTTACCTCGAAAAACCAAAAAAAAAAAAAAATAATAATTTTTTTTTACAAAGTGTACGAGCAATAAGAGTTTAGAACTCGAAGAAGCCCTGGAACCTGCTCTGCATTGTTTGTAGTTTGTGAAATCTGGATTAACACCTTACCTCTTCAGTGTTTCTCCTGTAAACTTTTCTCCTAGCAAGTAACTGGAGTAAACTAAAGCTATTTTCTTTCTCTTTTCTCAATTAACATTTTGGTAGCATGCTTCCCTGAGTTAAAAGTGGATCTTTTCCAGACGCTATGGTGAATGTACTGTAGTGAGTGCACTCCAGTGAGTGCACTAGAGATGCACTTTGGAGGATTCTAAGGTACTGGATCCCTGATGTAAGGAGAAGCATTTCTCATGCTCGTTCTAGTGGTTAAGTTTAATCTTTTTAATAATTAGTTCTGAGAATTAGGACACAATGCTAATACTAAAGCAATTGGTGAGACCTTGACTTAAAGCTTTCTTTGGACTGTGATTTCCTTTGGGTGTATTTTGCTAAGAGAAACTTGTTAAATTTTTGTTGTTGTTAATTTTTTTTAAAATGACTTTTCCTCAATGAAAAACGTATTTGAGTATCATTCATTTGTTCACTTGTCTGCTTTTAAGTGGTGTACTTGTCTCTTTGATAATTTCAAAAGCCCACATTTCGTTTTGTTCCATTTATTATTTTAAGAATAAGTATCCATTGCATATTTTACATTCCCATATATGATGGAGCATACTCAGTCACACGCTCTCATTGTATACTATAATATCACATTTGTAGTAACTTTCCAAAGTAATAAGTAGCTAGATGGAAGACATGCATGCAAAGCATTTGTTGCCTGTCTGCAGTACACTATACAAAAAGGTTATTTCCACTGATTTTGTTTGTTTTACTTAGTTTTGTTTTTTCAAGGTAGAGTCTCACTGTAGCCCATGCTGACCTGGAACTCACTCTGTAGCTCCAGGCTGGCCTCGAACTCACAGTGATCCTCCTACCACTGCCTACTGAGTGCTGGGATAAAAAGTGTGTGCCACCACGCCCAGCTCCGCTGAATTTTTTTTTGGTGTAGAAGTAGACATTCCCCTATGCTCATGGAAGTTTGATATTTTCATCTTTTAAAATGTGTAAATGTTCTGTGTAGAAGATCATTTCTGCTTTGGAAGGAAGTGCTAACCGGTTGTTAAGAAACCACAGGAAGCATCTGAAGACTGAAGGCTAGTCTTTGAGATGCTTAAAACTCAGACTTGCTGTTTGTGATGCAAAAGCTTATTTCTTGCACACGATAGCCGCGTGTGCTGGTAAGCTATAAACGACTTTGATTGGATTTGTCTGAACTATAAATTCCATGTATTTCTAAGTGTGACATTCATTTCAGGCTGGAGTGAGCAGTTACCAGATGCCCTAGCTGATGAGTCTGTTTCTGTGGCTGAGAGCACTGAGAAAATCAAAAAGAGGTACAGGAAAAGGAAGAACAAGCTTGAAGAAACATTCCCCGCTTACTTACAGGTAATCTTTGCTTTATATTAAACGGTCTGCTAATTGAGAAAATGTGTTGAGTCTTTAAAAATAATGGGCCAGAGAGATGGCTCAGGGGATAAGGTGCTTGCTTACAAAGCCTAATGGCTCTGAGTTTGATCCCCCAGTACCCACATAAAGCCAGACACACAAAGTGGTGCATGCATCTGTAGTATATTTGCAGTTGGAAGAAGCCCTGGCACAACTGTTCTCTCCCTTTCTCTCTGCACTTGGAGGATTGCCATGATTTCTAGGCTAGCTTGGAGCTATAGAGAGAGTTAGTTCTAGATCAGCCTGGGCTAGAACAAGACCCTACCTCAAATCATAATAAAACATACATATTCGTACCTTTTACATGATGCTGGGTAAGTGTTCGGCCAACTACATTCTGAGTTCTATAAAGTATTTTTTAAATCTTTTCATTTATTTGTCAGTAGGGAGACAGAGAGTGGGAGTCAGAGAGAATGTGCACGCCAGTGCCCCAGGCTGCTGCGAAGGAACTCCAGACGCATGCGCCCATTTTGTGCACTGGTTTTACATGGGTACTGGAGAATTGACCTTGGGTTGTTAGGTTTTACAGGCAAGCACCTTAACCACTGAGTCATCTCTCCAGCCCCTATAAACTATCCTGTTTGTTCACTTTAAGCATCTGGAACCCTTATGAGGACACTGGGTGAGAGGATCATTCTCACCTGTGCACATGCCAAACCCATGTCCTAGTGAAATGTCTGCCAATACAGGCTAATACAGTAGTTAATTTTACTGAAGAAAAAATATTTTTAGCAGGGTGGAGAGATGGCTCAGTGGTTATGTCACTTGACCTGTAAAGCCTAATGACCTGGGTTTAAAATTCCCCAGTGCCCACTTAAGCCAGATGCACAAAGTGGCACATAAATCTGGAGTTCATTTGCAGT